>JAASLG010001395.1:0-54859 GCA_013365235.1 Cercospora sesami
GGCTGCCGAGAACGCTGCGAGGAGTTGTGTCGCATGCAGTGAGCATGTTAGCTTCGTGGTCCGACAAGGAGGCAAGCTTCTGGGTTGCTGGCTTCTCGTTGTAGTAGACACATGTGTTTGTCCGTTGGTCTGGGTCTTTTGAGGACTGGCGAAGCCGATGGTAGCATTTGGCGCAGAAGAACGCACGGGACTGATCCAGCGCTTGTCTCGTAGTCTTCACTTGACCTGGGACCATCGCTCGCTTGTGCTTATTTTCCGTCTTTCACAGAAGCAGCAAGCCAGGGCCTTGCCGGCCTCGCGTATCGTACGCATATAGCATAACAGATCCAATCCGCAACACCTTCATCTTCCATGGTAGTGCACTGCGGGCCTTCTTTTCTGCGTTCCCGGACTGGAGTATGCAATTGGCATTGATCATAGTCGGAGAGAAATGCCGAAGTTCGAGCGGAGATGTGTAGTCGCCATAGATCGCGAGGCGAAGCAGCATGGACTGCATGCGAGGAGTGCTGTGTTGACCGCGGTCCCGGAATGTTGGCATTTACCGTTCGCGTCCGTTCTGCGCGCCTGATCGACTGCGCCAGTTGGCATCATGGCAGCCGCGCGATATCGCATCGCTCGTGTATACTGGACTAAGGTAGGTGGAGTACATCGTCGGAGTGTTGCGGAGTGGTGAGGGAAGCGATTCGGCTGCGTGCGGCAATGGATGTGTGCTGATTGTGTTTGCGCATTCGAGGAGCTGGGATTGCGAGCCGGCGCAGGTCTGGTCGGAAAGATCGACGTTGGTAGTGGTGGCAGTGCATTCGCTGGATGTACTTGCGATTCGTTGTGCAAAAGGCAGGGTCGTGTGGATGAGTGTGCAGTCGAGATCGGCAAGACAAGAGCGCGTCATTTCGTGTCGGCGGGTATGCGCTTCTTTCTATCCACCGACGTCCTTTCTTACATTGACATTGCCCATCTCTCTAACGGTGCAGCAATATCTCTCATACCGAGACACTCAGATGGACATCCTCAAACATCGATTATAGCTCCTTCTCTTAGTACCGCCCTCTAGCCGCCTTCCCGGAAAGATTACCTACAAGCTTCGGGGCCGAAATGAGACACGCGACGCGTTCGAGGGCATGAAGAAAGATCTACAGCAGGATGAGGAGCAGGTCGGAGCAGACAGTCCAGTCGCACAGGAAGTCTGGTCGAAGGAAGTACATCCAAGCAAATACACCGTTCCAGCCTAGCCGTGCAAGGCATCGGGTCGGAGGTGTGCAGTCTCAGTCGCATGGGCTAACCAGCTGGTAGCACAGTCTTGTTGTGAAGACATTGAAGCCGCGTTAAAGTACTTTCGGACCGGGCTATTGCTGGAAAACAATACAATCGACTAGCTGTCGTCAACAGAGAGCGTAACAACATTGAAGTCGGGAACGAGGCATACTTCCCTGGAACAAATTCTGCAGCGCCACCAGTTGCTCTCATTCTACCGCCAAATTAGTATCGGAGAATGACGGCATAGTTAATGGCGAGGAGTGCAGTCCAACCGCAGATGACATGCGCTCAGAGGAGAGGCAAGGGCGGGACGGTCTTGTTGTCAGCGGTATCGGACTTTCGCCGCGCATGCTGGCGCCGACGAAGTGATATCAGTATCAATGCGTCTGCTTGCAAGCAATTCTGGCCAAAGCACAGCATCATTCAAAGCATCGAGCTTCGTTATATTGGTCTCAGTCTCTTGTATGCAGAACAGCACCTCCTTTGGCCAACACTCAGAAGTCGTTCAGAGGCACCCGGTTCGTAGATGCGAATATCGAAGAACGGTTTCGCAGAACATTATTGCCCGGACGAACAAAGGCATGCAATCGAAACAAGCAGGATGTCGACTCAGTCGTTCTAGGATATGCAATCGGTGGAGAGGTTTCGCATTCGCAGGAAGACAACCCGGTCGTGTCAGAGCATATAGTCGGTGGAGGTGTTTCGCATTCGCAGGCAGATAGCCCGGTCGTGTCAGAGCATACAGTCGGTGGAGGATGTCGAGCGGATCGTATTTCGAGCAGGAGGTCTGCCCGGTCGTGTCAGAGCATACAGTCGGTGGAGGATGTCGAGAGGATCGTATTTCGAGCAGGAGGTCTGCCCGGTCGTGTCAGAGCATACAGTCGGTGGAGAGGTCTGGCATTCGCAGGAATACAGCCCTGTCACATGAGAGCATACAGTCAGTGGGAGAGATTTGGCATTTGCAGGAATACAGCCCTGGTCTCTAGGAGCATGCAATCGGTGGAGAGGCTTGTCGAACACAACCCTGGCAGCATCTCAGAGCGTGTAGTCGGTGGTGGAGGGTTCGTGTTTCGAGCAGGAAGTCAGGCCCGGTCGTGTCAGAGCATACAGTCGGTGGAGGATGTCGAGCGGATCGTATTTCGAGCAGGAGGTCTGCCCGGTTGTGTCAGAGCATACAGTCGGTGGTGGAGGGTTCGTGTTTCGAGCAGGAAGTCAGGCCCGGTTGTGTCAGAGCATACAGTCGGTGGTGGAGGGTTCGTGTTTCGAGCAGGAAGTTAGGCCCGGTTGTGTCAGAGCATACAGTCGGTGGAGGAGGGGTTCGTATTGATCGTGTGTACAACGTGATGTAGAAATAAGGTGTGTGACTGTTCTGGGAAGGTACGAAACTGCCCCTGCTATGCTTGTCGCGGATCACTCTTCATCGGCCACTTGATCTCTTTCCATCCCCACGCCCGTAATGTGCAGCGTCTATTTGTGTCCTCCACGTGCATGTGTCCTCCTTCATCTCCCTTCGTGTGTGTGTATCCTCTCTCCTCTCCCTTGGTGTGTGTCAATGCTGCCTTCTTCATCCCTCTCTCAAGCACTATGTCCTCCTCTCATTCTTCTCTCAAGCACCATGTCCCTCCATTTCTACCCTCCAATCACTTCCTCATCCCGCTCTTGGTCTTCTCCTCATGCAGCCAATGGCTCTCAGAGGCATTGATATGCGGCTCGCAACTCTTTGATCTGGTCTCGCGTGGCTGCTGATTGCTGGAAAGTATGCTTGACGCTTTGCTTTCCTTCCTGAATCATGTGGTGTGCAGGGAGCTGCGATAGCGTTTGGCTTGCTGCCTGCCACTCTCCAGTGTTGTGTAGTGAGATGTTGTTTTAACTTTTGCCAATGGTTCGGTCTGCGCTCTTGCTCTTCTGAGTGGTCTCGTACGAAGTTGATGTGGCCCTGTCGCTTGCTTCATGCGTCATATCATAGTGTGATGGAGACAATCGACGCCTTGGTCCCTCCTTTCCTGCTCATCGTTCTGCTTGGGTATCATCAAGATAAAGAGCGTCGATGAGTCGCTATTGTCATGCGCAGCTGGATTTTCGAGCCAGACGTTGGAGGAGATATCGGTTCTCATATCGGAGACGACTTGCGAGTGTGCCGTACCACACAGATGTGATGATGGGTGCTCTGCTGTCGGTGTATCATACGAGATGGCCTTGCTGTTTCGCTCGCTCGTTGACGAAAGACTGGTCCTGCACTTGTGCTCGGGGCAGACTTGTTGCTTCATCGCCGAGATATCGCTTCGGAGTGATGTATGAGATGCTCTTTGCTGTGGTCGGCAGGCTGTGGTGGTGGAGGAGAATCACAGGCCAGAAAGAGGTGATCTTGTGAGAGCATCGCAAGTGTAGTGGATCGGAGACTGGAATCTGTGTCTGCTGTCGTCGCTGCCTTGCCGTGGTAGTGAAGAAGATGTGTAGGCTGCCGGCCAGCATTGCGAGTGTGTCGATCGATCCGTTCTGAGCAGCACCATAGCAGAAGTAGAGAAATGAGGAGGTCGTGACCAGTGGGAGCCGTTTCTTCCGTGATCGCCGGCATGCGATTTTTTTTTTAACTGGGCTCCGTCCATCGCACACAGTTCGTGCCGCCCATCCTCTGTTGGTGGCGGCCCCGGTCGGTTGTTCGAGGCGATACCGACTAAACGCCCCATACATGTATGGTACACTAGAAATGAGTGTTAGCAGATGCAACAACGAAGGAAGCAGGAAGACTTAGCCAATTGAATGGATCTACTCTTCCATTGCGTCGCCGCCTTCGGTGTCATCGGTCGCCGGACGCTTGCCTGTAAGCGTGTCAATTGGAAATATCGACGACTTTCGTCTTATTTACTCACTGGACTCTGCGACAGCTTTTCCAAGCTTGCGCTTGGACGATCCGAACCCAGACGTATCTTGAGCTGGATCGCCTTGCAGCGAACGCAGCACACCCTGCTGGCGCGGTGCTGGTGCGGCCGGTGCAGGCACAGGCGGATCCGACAAGGATGGCCTATATTGGTACCTGTCGGAAGGCTTGAGCAGGGGCCGAATGTCGTCAGCTTCCTTCAGCTCTTGGCCATTCACCAGAGCGAGCCAGTGCGGAAGGGAAACAATGTCACCAGACTCCAAGAAGTCCTTGATGATCGCACCCAGAGCCGCCCACTTGCCGTTGGTCGAGTGCAGCTTCTTGTCATTGTCTAGATATGTCACGGCCAGACGCTTGATGTCCCAGCAGACGAAGAGACCGATTTGTGCGCGGGTATGATTGACGCACAGCTGCTGCGAGTCCTTGGTGAAGCCGATGTGCATCGGATCGTTTGGATCGTTGCGGACTTGCGACAGGAAGACAATTTGCGCTTCAGCGCCCTGGACCTCCGTAGAAGTGCAGACCTTGACGCCCCTAATGCCTTTGGCGATGAGCAGGTGGCGGATGGCTTTGACCTGCTCTCCATATGGCGAAATGACCATAATGTCCTCGGGTTTGATCCGGTGCTCTTTGTCGTGCTTCGGCTGAAACTTCAACAGATGCGCGATGCCATCGACGATCGCCTGGGCCTCGTACGCATTGTAGAACGACTTCGTCGTTGGATTGACGGACTCTGTGATCTGCCCGTTCTCGACCTCGCCAGAAACGTCGATTGCGATGCGCGTAGCGCCCGTGTTTTCCTTATCGAAGTAGGGACGAAGGGCAGCGGTAGCCTCGCGCAAAGTGCGTTCGAGCTTGCTCACGTTCTTGACGACGTCGTGGTCTGTGAGCTCACCCTTGTACCAGACCTTGTTCGGCATGCGGGAGAGGTACGGCTTGCATCGACGCTGGACCTTGAGCATGACCTTGGAATTGTCGGTATCCAAGACTCGCCTGAACAAGGTGCGTGCCAGAGCGTTGAAGCACTCGTTCGCGCTACGACTCATGAGAGTTGGGCCAAGCTGCTCGCCGTCGCCAGCCGAAACTCCCTGCTTGATCGATGGATGCACGGCGACCGGCACCGCGGCGTCGGGGAGACTCGCTTGAGCAGCCTCATCTTGGACCCAGATATTTGGCTTGAGGATCGCGAGGTCGTCGTGCGCAGCAGCGCTATCCGTGCAGAAGACGACGTCGCAAGCTTGGAGGAAGCGGTCGTTCCATTCCTGCTTGTGCTCGTTCATCTCCTTTCTGGCCTTGGCTCCTGCGTCTCCGCCCTTTCTGACCACAAGAGCCTGGCGGTACCACCATTTCGCATCTTCATGGTATTGGGCGCCCCTGTCCTGTACCTGCTTGACCCGGAAAGCCTCGACTTGTCTGTGCATATAGTACGGCCAGAGATCGGGATCAGCGGCGTCTTCCTGTCTCTGAGCCTCGATGTTCTTCCATGCCATCTGTTCAGCGGCATCATCGACTCCAAGGCTCGCGCGGGCTTCCTCGGCAACCTTTTGATCGTACCCAGAGAGGGTGTCGACCTTGTTCTTTGTCGGCTTGCGCACGTAGCCGGCGACGAACAAGCAGAACAAGATGTTGTGCTTCTCGGGCTTGATCTCCTTGGCAAACTTCTTGACCATGTTGGCGACGGCGTTGTTGGTCGGCGCTGTCGCGAGAATCTTCGCGCGCGTGACGTCGACATTCTTCAACTTGAGCCACCGCGGAACTACGATCTGCGAGTACATGATGGCGTTCAAGGTGTACGTCTTACCAGTGCCCGGCGGACCCCAAATCAGCTCCATGCCCGATGCCGAGTTGAACGAGTTGCGTACGGCCTGCTGCTGCTCGCTGTTGAGAGTGAACTTCCCGATCGCCTCGTTGATTGCATCGTTGCACTCTGGCTTGATGGAGCGTGTCGACGGATCCTCGTATACACGGCGTGACCACGCATCCGTCACCAGGTCTTCTTGCTTGCGTGCTCCGAGAAACCAGTGCGCGAAGTCGGGCCCTTCTTTCCGGTGCTCGTGTTGCTTACCAATAAGGCAGATCGCAGCGCTCTGACGCTGGCAGGCAGTTCCATCACTCTGGAGCTCGATCGAGACTTGCACTTTCATGATCTGCTGTGCGGGAACCTTGGGCGATTTGCCAGACAGGTAGACCAGACCGCAGATTTGCGAGCCTGACTGAAAGAAGTCCTCCATCGTCATGCCTCGGAAAGTGCTTTGTGCGTGGACACCTTCGAGAATCACGACCTTGAACAACGTTCGAGCGGCCAGCTTCTGAGTACGATCTTGAAGCGCTAAACCCACGCTGCGCTCTGCATCGATCGAGGCCTCGAACCAGAACGCACCTTCTTCTCCTGGAATAGGCTTGAACTCGGCAGTGATCACGACGTTTTCACCGCCCGAGAATATTCTGTCCAAAGCACGAAGCTCCCATCCACGTACACGAGCGATGGCAACTCTGGCTTCAAGGCCAGCCGCTTGGGCGTCAGGCAGATTTCCCACCGCGGTGTACGACTTCCATTGCTCGGGCTCGATTGCGGTGATCCGGTCGTTGGTCAACTTGACACGGAATTTGGTGACCAAGTGCATCGGAACCGGGAGCTTTGACAGATCGAGGCCCCACTCATCGACCATTTTCCCGTTAGCCTTGGCGAATCGCTTGACATAAGCGAAGTTGCCCGTGACGTTCGCATCCCTCATAGCTTGGACCCAGGTGTCTGAGAAGTACTTGAAAGCACTATCGGCCTCTTCAGTCTCTCGCCACAGTTTGTAAATAGACATGCGGGAGGCTGTGAGCAGGTCGTACAAGGTCCACTCGCCCTTCGTCATTGCGGGATCGCCGTATTTGACCTTCTTGCCCATGGTGAGCACTTTCTCCAGCTCTTCATCGCTGATACCGCGGAAAATTGGACGACTTGGTGGAGCGCCCTCAGTGCGCGGTTCATCGCCTTTGACAAGCGTGAACTTGAACTCAATAATGCCGTCTTCTTTGTGGTCCAGCACATCCTTGGAAACGTCCGCGGCAGCTCCATCGGTAAATACTCGAGCGTTGTTCCTCGAGTACAGACAGCTAAAGGAGCTCTGAGTGACCGTGTTGGTCGGGAAGTGTTGGATACAGTTGGCGTTGTATGTTACGCTGACCTTTCGCTGTACCTGTCGCACGTCTTCAACATTGAGGTACAAGGTGAAGCCCGGTACTGCTGTCGCCGAATGGATCGTCATATGGACCGCTGTCGACTTGTCGATGTTCTTCGAGTAGAAGCCACCCGCTGTCCGAGCAGGACCCTTGCCATCATTGCGGAAAAAGATCTTGACGAGCTGTTTTGGCTTAAGCAGTGAGACTCTGCCCTTTTGACCCTGGTTCTTCGATCTCCGGTCCACGCCACCATGGTGACGGGGCTTCTTGCTATGCTTGGCCTTAGCCTTGGTCGATGGCTCTGGCTTTGGAGGAGGCTCTTTCAGCTCTGGAAGTGCGCAGGAGAACTTGCTCGAGTGAGACATGTCGCTAGCACGGAGATCAAAGTACAGCGTCCTCAAGTGCGCTGGAACGAGGGCTTCCTGCTGCTGCTTGAGCAGCTCGAACCCGCCGAACTTGACAAGACGCTCGTCGTTGAAGTCCAGATAAGCTTCGTCAGGTTGCAGTGGCTTCTCGAGGCCGCTGACGTCTGCATCATTAGTCTCCGGTCCTTCGTCCTCTGAGTCGCTAAAATCCGGGATATCAATTTTGCCTTCATCCGGATTGACCAGGGGAGCTGACTTCTGACCATTCGCATTGAGAGCAGTATTCGCCATCGCTGCGCCGAGGTCGCCAACTGCTGACTCGACTCCATGTGGAGTCTGGTTACCAGGAAAGGCAGACATGGTGATTGGAAGAGGGTCGCGCTCGTGGGAGCGCAAGGACCCGAAGGGAGGAGGGAGTGTGAGAGGGTCGCGCTCGTTTGAGCGCAAGGACCCGGGGGGAGAGTGTGTGTGAGATGGTCGCCAACCGTATGGTAGCAAGGACCGAGCGAAAAAAGGGAGCGAGCAGGCAGCGAAAAGATCTCGCGAAATGCGAGAGGAAGCGAACAAAACGAGGCAGCGAGTGACTGCGAGCAGACACTTTGCAACGAATGTTCGTGAGGAGGAAAAGAAGAAGTTGGAAGAAGCGCGCGCGACAAATGTTTCGGTGGCCAAGCCCCGCCACAGGGGTCTGTGCACACAAAAACAAAAGCTACTTCGCGCGACAGCAGCCTTCAGATGCAGAAGCCAACGGTCGCGCGTCTGCACCTCATCTCAGCGCCTTCAATAGTCCAGCTGGATGTTCTTATGCCCCTTCTCATGGTTCCACAGGCAAATACATCGCTGCATTTGTGCGCAAGCGGTCCTGTCCCTTTTAGGGTGAGGTGAAGACACATTGACTTGCAGGCCGCGATGAGATGAATCAGGACTTATAGAGCGCGACGAAAGTTACAGAACGTCTCTTGAACGATATTCCATACGGATCTCTGTCTTGATGTACAAAGTCTCGCGGTTGCGATTGCGATCGAACTTGGATTCTGGTGACTAGATAACGCTTTGCTTGATATCAGTATCCTGTACAGCTTTGTAGCTAGCAATATACAAAGGACTGATCATTTCGAATTCTTTTGTAAAGTCTATGCAAAAAGTATTGTACATACGGGAGAAGTGAAGTGAAGTCTTGCCAAGATAATGAGACGCTAACCGAAAATGGACGCTCTCGACACTTTCGAGACTCAACGACAACATCACCACCGCACCACCTCACACCACCCCTCCGTCGTCCCCCTCCACCGCCGTCTTTTGTTGTCTCCGGCGCAATCATGTTCAAGGCCGTGCTGCCTCGTGCGCCCATGCGCGCTGCCCTCCGAACTGCCACCCAAAGCTCAGCCCTACGAGTATCGCCGCATAGCACATCATTGCTGCAGTCACAATTATTACAACGGAGAGGATATGCTACACCTGCTGGTACGAGAGATCTTGGCATCAAGAGCGCTGTGGCCATGGGAGCTGACACTATACAGAGGAGAAGGACCTCGTCATCATCGGTGGTGGCGTTGCGGGATATGTTGCCGCCATCAAGGCCGGCCAAGAAGGTCTGAAGGTAAGCATATAGCGCCGACTGGATGCGGAGTGTCATCCTCTGACAACTCGGATTGTACAGGTTGCATGCATAGAAAAGCGCGGAGCTCTCGGCGGGACATGTCTCAACGTGGGCTGCATTCCCTCAAAATCTCTCCTCAACAACTCGCATCTCTACCACCAGATCCTCCACGACACGAAGAACCGCGGTATCGAGGTCGGCGATGTCAAGCTCAACTTGGCACAGATGATGAAGGCGAAGGAGACTTCGGTGTCAGGCTTGACAAAGGGTATTGAATACCTGTTCAAGAAGAATGGAGTGGAGTACATCAAGGGAACTGGCGCCTTCGCGGACGAGCACACTGTGGCTGTCAACCTGGTCGACGGTGGCGAGACCAGCGTGCGGGCGAAGAACATTATCATTGCGACTGGATCTGAGAGCACCCCATTCCCTGGCCTGACCATTGACGAGAAGCGCGTCATTACATCGACAGGCGCTATTGCGCTGCAGGAGGTGCCAAAGAAGATGGTTGTGATTGGTGGTGGTATCATTGGTTTGGAGATGGCATCTGTCTGGTCACGATTGGGCTCGGAGGTGACTGTGGTGGAGTTCTTGGGTCAGATTGGTGGCCCAGGTATGGACACCGAGATCAGCAAGAACATTCAGAAAACCCTGGCCAAGCAGGGCCTCAAGTTCAAGCTCAACACCAAGGTTGTTGAGGGAGACGACAGCTCGGACATCATCAAGATCAAGACAGAGGCTGCCAAGGGTGGAAAGGAGGAGACACTTGACGCCGATGTTGTCCTTGTGGCCATTGGCCGTCGCCCATACACCTCTGGTCTCAACCTCGAAAGCATCGGCCTCGAGACTGACAACCGCGGCCGCCTTGTCATTGACAGCGAATACCGCACCAAGATCCCACACATCCGCGTCATCGGCGACTGCACATTCGGACCCATGCTTGCCCACAAGGCTGAGGAGGAAGCGGTTGCAGCCATCGAATTCATCACCAAGAACTATGGCCACGTCAACTACAACGCCATCCCGTCCGTCATGTACACCCACCCCGAAGTCGCCTGGGTCGGCCAAAACGAAGCCGAGCTCAAAGAGGCCAAAGTCAACTACAAAGTTGGCACATTCCCTTTCAGCGCTAACTCTCGCGCAAAGACGAACCTCGACACTGATGGCCTCGTAAAATTCTTGGCAGACGCCGAGACGGACCGCATCTTGGGTATTCACATTGTCGGGCCGAATGCGGGAGAGATGATCGCCGAGGGGACGCTGGCGTTGGAGTACGGTGCCAGCTCAGAGGACGTTGCCCGAACATGTCACGCTCACCCTACGCTTGCGGAGGCGTTCAAGGAGGCTGCGATGGCGACACATGGAAAGGCTGTGCACTACTAGACGGAATCATATCGCTGTCCCCAGTCACACATAGAGACGGTTGATGGGTCCTCGTTTAGCATTTGTGTCTGGTCTTTCAAGCAAGTATTGGCCATGGGAGAAACGGCTAGGAGTTTCGAGATGGAACCCCGAGGCCGAAGAGGAAAGCTGGCTTGAGGCCTCCAGCGTGAGAAGTTTTCTGCTTGTGTCTCTCTGTATCTGTGTAAGAGTCTGATATATGAAGCATTGCGAATGGGATCATGGTGTGGAAAATTACAGAAACGAACTGTTGCTGCTGCTCTGCGAATCATCTTGACACGTGGTTTACGTAGTTTGTTTTTCATCGAGTTTCCATCTGCTGTACGTGTCATGCCCGGCTGGATTGGAAGCTGCGAGCTCGCTCTGGTCGTACCCGGCTCGGACACGTTTCTCTTGTGCCTTCGGAGCCATCAGACACAGGCTCGTTGCATCAGAATCAGCTTATCACGCAGACCGTTCATGTTGAGGAAAACCCGAACTCATCCTGATCCGGAAGTCTCGAATGCCAAACCTATACATTGGGTGGAGTCGAAAGATCCCATGATGTGATTAGTGTACTGTTCTCTTCGACTTGCTTGTTCCAGGAAACAAGCTTAATTCTTAGACCGAAATGCCAGTCATGAACATTCTCAAAGGGCACAGATCATCAGAGGAATAGAGTTTGGTGACCAGGTACCCGTACTCAAGTATCAGCCAAGAAAGCTTCAGCGTCTGACCTTCGAAGTATCGAGGGCTGGAATAACCTTATTTTGTGGCAACAGAGATTGTCTAGGGTTTGCAACGACCCATGTATCGTGGGTACAAGCATGTGTCGCGAACGGTGTGCTGCTTGCAAAGCCAGGCGAGGAAACGCTCGAGTCCCAGACCGTAGCCGCCATGAGGAGAGGTACCGTAGCGGCGTTGGTCGGTGTACCAGTAGTATGCGTCTGGAGAGATGCCTTCGCGCTTGTAGGCTTCCATGAGCTCGTCGTAGTCCCACATGCGCATGGAACTAGGAAGGAAAATGTTAGTGAAAAGAGAACAAAATATAGAGATCAGTGTGGACATGTGCTTACCCTCCGACGATTTCGCCGACACCTGGCATCAAGCAATCTACGGATTCGGTAACCCGCTTGTCTTCGGGGTCCTTTTGCATGTAGAACGCCTTGATCTCAACCGGGAAGTGTGTAAGGAAGATGGGCTTGTTGATGATGTCTGTCATCCTGCGTTCTGCGGCTTCGGCAATGTCGTCGCCGAACTTGTGAGGCTCTCCGTCCTCGTTTGGAATCTCATGTTCGATGAGCCACTGGATGGCATCCGAATACTTCATGCGCTTGAACGGGCGCTCTGGCTTGGTAAATTCTGGGTTGAGCTCCTTGATCATCTTGGCATAGCGTGGGTTGTCCAGCACAAAGTCGATGACACCGCAAATGACGTCCTCAAGATGCTCCAGAAGATCATCGAAGGTGATGAAGTCAAGCTCAGCCTCAACATGGGTGTACTCGGACAAGTGTCGGCGGGTCAACGACTTCTCGGCACGGAACGATTTCTCGATGCAGTAGACGTTGCCGGCGAATGGAATGGCTGTCTCGAGGTACAGCTGCGAGGATTGCGTCAGATAGGCCTTTTCCTGGTAATAGTCGAAGCCAAACAAAGTGCTGCCTCCTTCGACCTGTGTCTGGACCAATGCAGGAGGCGACACCTTGACGTATCCGAGTTCGTGGTATTTGAGGTTGAAAGCATGCTCGACGGCGTCGCGAATGAACATGACCGCGGATGACTGCTCTCCACGCAGCACCAGATGCCGTCTATCGAGCAGAGTCTGCGGATCGCCCTTTGCTTGCACCACGTTGGTGATGGCATCTTCGCCACCAGGGGCCTTGCCGATGACTCTCCAGTAATCGGCATGAAGCTCGCGGTTGTCTGGCGCATGTGCTCCAGGCGGGACTTCCCACATTTCACCAGTGATCTCTACGCTGGACTCGCGTGTCAGAGTGAGTGCATCGTATGTTTTGACAAGGTCTCCTGTGAGCACACATTGCAAGTATCCATGGCCGTCGCGCAGTGTGATAAACAAGACCTGTTTCTGATCACGCACGCGATGCACGCGACCCATCACTCGTACTCGTGTCCCTCTGTTTGGTGCGTTGTAGTCCACCTCCTTCGAGCGCTCTCCGCTTCCCAGCTTGACAACCTCTGGCCGAGTCTCGCCCAAGTGGATCTTGGTAGCCTTTGGCAAGTTCTTGTCCTCGGTGATGACAATCTTCTTGGACTCTTCCAACACCTTTTGCCGCTCCTCCTCGAGCTTCTTTTCCCTTATCGCTAGCTCCTGCTCCTTCGCCGCCTTTTTCTTTTGTGTTTCCGCGTAGTTGACTGCCTTCTTCATTGCAGCCTTTGCCGCCGGCTTATATGATGGAGCTTCATCTTTCTCCGCCTTCTTCACCAAGTATTCGGCGGAGTCGGTGTGCTGAACGTATGCATATTGTAGCGATTTGTAGGGCTTCGCCTCGGTGCCCTCTGTTTCTGCGACGTCTTGGCCGATCTCCTCGTCGATGTAGATTGTCTTCTTCGCGGGGTCCGCCATGGTGACGGTTACTGCTTGGAACGAGTGATTGTTACTGCCAATGTATCAGTGAAGTGGTGGATGCGAAACAGATTGAAGGTGGTGCAGAAAGTCATATCTCGAGTCATATCGGAACACCTGCCCAATCCCCGCAGCCCACTTCTTCTCAGGGACATTGAGGCTTGGCATCACAGCGGTTCACATCTGAAACAACATCTTGTATCAAAAAGGCCAAAAGCAGTTGCATGCAAAATCACAGTTTACGTCGCTCAATGATCCTCAGAGTGGCGATCATGACTGTAACCGGACATCGCTCGTGACTGGCAGAAAGGTCTGCCAAATCCCACCGACTGCAGAACATTCCTCTCTCTTCTTTCAGTCGCTGAGCCCGGTCTCCGCCACCATCCCCACTCCCACCGCTGTAGGCCGCCGCCGCAAAGCCCGCTGATAATTTCAGCGCCGTGACCAGTCAACAGGGATATCTCATGGCGTGTTTCTCCTTCCGGACATATCTTGGGACTGCTTACGATTCTCTCGGAGAGCCTCCGGCTGCAGCTAGCTCTGTAAGAACTCCTCAGATGGAGTCCTGTGGTAGCGCGGCGAGCAAACATCACCGTGTCCTCTGATACTAACATCATGGTCGGCCACGAGGGCCAGCCAAGGCGACAACCGCCCGTATGATAACCTATGGAATAAGTCCCTTCGCCTGTGAGCAGAGGAGGCCTAGAGTAGTCCGAACCATGCAAGGGCCTGGTCTGAAGGCCTGTTGCACGCGAAATGGTGCTCCTGGCAGGCCTGGCGAGCATCGGATGTATCTATGTTGCCTGAGCCAAGGCAGCGAGCGTGTCTAGGAAACCGGAGCCGATGCGTGAACGCAACGCCCATTGACGCTAGGGGCACAGAGACAGTCGGACAAGCCATCTTGTGCAATCAACTCTGGGCACAACACTCAAACCTGATAGTACTTGGTGTGACTGGTGGTTCAAGATGCTCTTCATTGGAGTGCGTGTTGGCTGCCCTGATGAGACCCTCGATGGCCTCCATAGCACACTGGCGGACGGCACGCGACGTCGTTGGCAACGACTGCCACGTCGGGTTGCTGACCTCGGTGGCCGGCAATTGAAACCGGAGCGTTGAGAAGGGTAGCCGTGCGATTCCTATGCCCACGCCTCTCACACGAGATCGACGAAGAGACACACATCGATAGCCCACGGTGGCATTGGAGGTAGAAGTCGCGCCTCGCCATTTTGCTAGCCATTGCTCAGAGGTCTGCATACCACAGAAGTGGGTGAGCGTTCGAATGGACTTTGGCGCCAGCCATATATAGTCTGCAGGGCAACACCAGTGACGAGCTGTTCATCGCTTCTGATGTCGCTGTTGTCCAGACCGCGATGCCTTCGGGCAAAACGCCTCTCGCCCGAGTGGTAGATCTCCCATCCGAGACGTTGAGGCCGTGCGAGCTCGCGCGCAGATCGACCACGCGCATTGATCCACTCGAGTTCCACCATGCGGACCCGAAGGATAGAGCGACCCCTGCACGATCACCAGACTTCATCCATTCCGGACTCGTCGCAAAATCGGCCATACTGCGACATTCAACTGCCGGTGCTCCCTTACCTCGTCAATCACTTATAACAGGAACTGCGACTACCCGCGAGTGTTGCGATATTGAACATCGCAGGCGCATGCGATCTTTCGGCAAGCGCACCCAGACCGGCAAGAACACCAACGGGATGGCGATGTTGAGCAGACGGGTGGCAAAACAACTTTAGCTCGGGTTCTGTCGCTGTTCTTCACTTTTGCCATGTTGGACCGGGCCGCTTCTCAACGCAGCGAGGATGGAGGAGTGGTTTGTCTTCTCGTAGCGTGCTGGAGGGATCCGCATTCGTGGAAGATGGTGCTTTCGTCGGACAAGCGACTTCTTTCGCGCTCTTGCACGTTCGGGCGCGAGACGCATCTGCATTCGGCCACCGTATGGGGACTGACGGTCATCTTGACCATGTTTGCACTCGCGCAGGACCCTAGGAATGGCAGTTCTTTTCTTCCCTATCCTGGTTTCGCGGCCGAAACAGATCGACGATCGTTTTCTTGGCACCTCTCCAACTTCTACTTCATGTGCTAGCATCCCACGTCCGTCGACCTTGGTCCAGCTCGACGAACTCCATCGCTTCACGAAGTACTCAAGCTCTTCTTCAGCATGCGCAAGACATTCCAGCTAGCCGACATGGCTTCGCGCCGACGACCATGGCATCCTGACTGACGTCCTTGCATCCTCAAATAGCCAGCCGCCACCAATTGACAGATACTCGAAGAAGATCACACGGTTGCTGCGAAGTAGAGCTTTGCAATTCAAATACAACTACAAGACTAAGAGGAGGTAATAGAAGGCCTCAAATCCATATGATTCTCGGCACATACAACCGACCGGAATAGGCGTGCAATCGACCGCAAGCTCAACAAGCCGAATGCCCTATCGTAGAGGTTGGGCGAGCCTGGTATTCTCGACTTGACGCATCATCATGAATTCTGCGCGCCATAATTGGACACCACCATCAAAGAGTCTGAAGCTGGCGGCGTCTCGGCGAGCTCCGACTCACGCAAGCACGAAGCACTGGCATGATCACTTCAGAGCTTGTGGAACTGGTCGGAAGCATGCTCTGCTGCTCAGCAGGATGCACGTACATTCACAGTCGCACGCAGCAAGGCATGTGAATTGTTCAAGTGCATGGCGTGGCTGTTCCAACATGTCAACAGCTGGAGCATACAAGCGCTTGCAAGATTCAACGGACGATAGTAGGCACTTCGACCCGGCTCTCGAAACGACACCACTTGATTCAACCGTAGCCAGAACGGATGGAGGATACTCGCGCCTTCCAAAGTTACCGTCGGACGATGCCTAACCGGTCATGGGCTTCACCAATGCCCTCACACTCATCCTGCGTCCCCTGGCTAGCACCAAGCCCAGTCGACTAAGGGTCAGGCCTCGATGCCGCGCTGCAACGTTCCCTGCATGGTCGCCTACACACTCCCAATTGCGGGTGCCAGGATCAAAGCCGGGCTTTGTGCGGACCTTGCCCTCGACTACACTTGACACCATTCATTTTATCACATTGCAGCGTTGAAGGTGTTCAGAAGTAACTCGAGATGTGTCTGTGGAAGAATCCGCCGGCGGCCGCAATGGTGCGCCGGCGGCACATCGACGGGAGATGTCGTACATTGGCAGGCTCGGCCCCGAACTCGCCCGGGCCCATGTCCGGCGATGTCGAGACATCTTCGTACTGTGCATCGCAATCAAGTTGCAGATGCCCACGATTGCGTTCGAATGCAGTCGACAGACATCACGTATAGCAATCCTCATCTCTGAAAACGGCATCAGGTTGGTGTTGGCAACAAGAACGCTTTCCATGCCCGGAGATGACCGGGAACCACATCGGAAGACGATGCTGCACGGATATTACTGAGCCGAGTCAGGCAGCTATTGGCGATTTCCGATATTTTGTGCAGGGCTTTGTCTTTGTCGTGGTTGCGCCGGACCCGAATGCTCACTACTAATATGCTCAAGCGCTCTCGATTGTCGGTCTCTAGGAATTGACGCGGATCGAAGTCCAAAAGAAACACTTGCCGGAGCGGGCGCGAGAGACGACTCGCGCGTTGACCGCATCAGGAAATCACCGCCTCGAAGTTCAAGCCTCGCAGCACCAGCTGCTCAAATGGAGCCCTATACAGTACCACATCATCCGCGGTACTTGCGCAATCCAATGTGGACAAGTCGTGCTGGGGTCGAACATCTCGACCAATACGATCGCTAATCTAGAAAGTTCCAATCAACCAGACTCTCGCGGGGAGGATGAGCCGCGGACACGTGCGTTTACGTCTTCGAGAAAGGGTTCACGCAGGGCAAGAAGCCTTGCAGCACAAATTACAGCAAGCGATTCCATATTTTGTTGGCAACTTGCGACGAAACGGGCCCGAAGTAGGGATCTTGGTAAGCAATGCCAAGCGACCCGAGCTCAGATCTCTATACCAACCCGAGATGTTCTGAGAATCGGTGGCCTTCAAGTGGTCACTTTCTACAAACCGGAGCCGCACCTCGGGGCCGCCTTGAGATCTCAGATACATGCGAGACACTCCTTGGGAACACGCGTGTTACAACGCGCTGTTGCTGGCATTCCTCAAAAGCGGAGTGTGGGTCCGGGTAGGTAATGGACTATGCTCCGGCGATGAAGATTGTAGGTCACGGCGTGATTTTTCCTCGAAATTCATTCTGCATGATTTCTGTCGTATGCTGCATCTTCGCATACAGCGCAGTAAGAGTTTCTGGACTGGCGCCAAATGATGAAGCGGGACGGTCTGGACAAAGACGGGCAGTCTGAGAAGGTGAAGAAGACATTGCGTGGTACTGTGGTCTTGTGCCTCGTCGGGGAAACGATCACACTCACTGATTCATCTAGGGCGAGCTGAGAAAGCCTGCGTACGGTGTCGAGCGAAGAAGCGCACTTGTGATGGCGGAAATCCGTGCCTACGGTGCAAAGAAAGCCACAGCGCTTGCTATTTCAGGTGAGTTCCATATTTGCCTCACGTCATGGCTCCATACCCACCTCCGGAAAACAGCTGACCATACCGACGCAGCGACTGGCACTACACGGTTCCCTACCCTCGCGAGTATGTCGAGTACTTGGAAGAGCAACAGGAGCAGCTTTCCAATGGCCTCATGACATTGTACTCGATACTGAAGGAGTCGAATATCCAGACAGTGCCCGCTCTACCCGACAAACCTGAGGCGCAGGACCTCTTGGCAGCACTGAAAGGGCTGAAGCTTGACACCAGATCCCAATCCGTGAGCAGCAGTCAACGGCAGGACGGGACGCACATGCAGATGAATGAGATGCCTATGCCAGGGCAGCCTGACTATCGCCAGGGATCAGCACCTGTCCCACTCCATCATCACCCTGCAACATCACCGCTCCAACCTGCCTCCATCTTCATGCCGCAATTGGCACCACCAGGCATGTCGTCGAACATTACATCACATGCCTCGAACCCTACACCAGCACAATACGCCCCACCATACCGGCCATTTGATGCTCCTCATCCGCTACCGGCACACGTGCTCAGCGCACACTACTTGTCGTCGCACCCAATGCGACACGACTTTCTTCCGAGCGGAGAGAATAGCGCGCTGCGAATGTCGGATTCTTGGCAGCCGTCCCCGTCGTCGCTCACACCCAGCTCAAATACTCCGCTGGACGACCGGTCGCACAACCCGACACCGCTTGCCAGCACGCCAGGTCTTTTTGCCGACGGGCAGCACGAGGGCATGTACATGCAACAGTACGCGCACCAGCACCCCTCGCAGCCCTGGGCGTGGGAGGCAGCAGCAATGCATGCGGCACCTACGAGCAACAGTCACTACGATCCGCGAGTATTGAGCCCAGAGGCTATCGAGGCACGCGGAGACATGGTGGCTCCGCACGAGTCCCAAGCTCCCTACCAGCATGGATGACCCTGGTCGCGGTACCCCAGAAGGTTGGCATGGCCGCGACTTGGGCACCGCGCTGGCTCGTACGTCAGCTGCTGTGTGGTCCCTTCGCGCGGTGTGCAGATAAAGACGCTCTCGGGCCGGCATCGTTAGGCGTTTTCTAGAACGATGCGCGGATGTAGTCGTGTCCGCCGCCTCTGCACCCTCTGCAGTCCTCCTCCGCGCCCTCGCCATGTCGTCGCCGGCCAAAATCACCAAGACGTCGCGCCCGCGCGCCCCGCGCTCCTGCATCCCGTGTGGCAAGAGGAAGGTCGGATGTGACAAGGCAAGCACGCGCCTGCAGCTGCCGCGAACGCCCCCCGCTCATTCGGCTCGCAGGAACGACCGAACTGTGGACGATGTGTCCGCGCGGGCATCGCCTGCACCTACGCCGCCGCGCGCTCGCCGCCGGCCGCGCTCACCATGATCGGTGCGCCGCCGTCTACTTAACACGCTCACACGCCCGCGACACCACCTGACGCCGCCCCCAGATGAGACGCCATCGCTCGCTTCCCGCGCCAGCCGCCTGTACGAACTCACGCACGCCGCCCCCGTAGCCGACCTCCCCATCCTCCCGCCCAGCAGCAGTAAGACGAGTGTGACAAACATGTGAGCGAAGGCCGCTGAGAATGAGACAGCAACACGCAGCGACCGCAGTACGCCTACCGAGAATGGCCCCGTCTGCGCACCGACGCCACCCTCACCGTGTCGAGACGGCACCACGCCGACCAGGGACACTGGCCATTTGTACGTAGGACCACACACGAAGGGTCATTACATATCCAGTGCACATTTTGCCTTGATCAGCCAGGAAGTAAGCACACCAGCAGCATTGCAAAATTTTCCACAGCTGGGCAGTTCTGACTCTGCCACAGGTTGCCGCGATCAACGACCTCCTTCGTGACCAAAAAGGCTACACTCGTGGCGGCCCTCCAGATTCTATGCGCGGACCTCTCGGCCAGACCTTTCCGGCCTCGCCTCCCCTCACTGCAACGAAGCTTGACTCAAATGGCTCCTCTGTTGTTAGCACCCCGCACGAATTGCCCGAACGAGAATTGTATGGGGACCTCTTTCCGAATATACCCGCCTGGAACCCGCAAGACAACACGCTGCTGCAATCTCAAACCCCATCCATCGATGAGATCTTGGCCGGCTTACCCACCAAGGAACAAAGCGAAGTGCTAATATGGTCATATATGGGAGGCTATCACGCCAAGAGATCATTGTTCCACGGCCCATCATTCCTCGTCCAAGTCAGGAAGTTTCAGCACTGGTCTGTCGCAGCGTTATGCCAGAGTTCTGCACGTGTGTTGACACATTTGCAGGTACGATACGCGAGATCCGAACTATCAACTCAGCGTGCACTTCCTTTCATTACTCACTGCTGTGCTCTTCGCTGGATCAGTAGTGTGCCCTCGCTTCCGTCTCCAAACCGTGTTTGGCAACATCAGTCGTGAAACACTGACATCAAGGCTATATCGAAGAGCTGTGCGCGCCATCAGATTGTCGGAATTCCCTCAATCGCCCTCGCTGCAGTCACTATCAGCTTTCATCATAGTTGACTCAACATGGCTTCGAGAAGAACAGCCGCTGACATGTTGTTCATTTATTGGGGTTGCGACTCGAGTGGCCCAGATGTTGGGTGCGTTGCCCTGCATTCCATGGACGTGTTTCCAGACTGACATTGATAGGCTTGCACCGAGAGCCCACCACATTTGGCCACTTCTCCAACGTTGATGTCCACATCCGGCGGCAAATATGGTGGTCCATAGTGTCTATTGACGCTCAGGTGGCGTTCGCTTCCGGTCTGCCCCCGATACTCGACTGCAGGTTATACAACGTACTGCCTGTGAGCGAGATCAGTGCTGCTGCCATCCGAGAGGACTTCGAGTCGCACGGCAACGCGAACAAGTCGGTCCTCGGTATCTTCATTGGAGGGCGCTTTGCTTTCTACAAAAGAGGCAACGAGATTCTGCATTTGCTGCACAGTAGTTTGTTGTCAGAGAAGGACCTCGACCGCATTCTAGAAATCACACGAGCCATCAAGGAGGACATGGATTCGAGGACGGAGCATATCCACCTGATCGAGAAGATGACTACGAACGGCGAGCCTTGCGATGGGACCGACATTGGTGCACTCCGCCAGACAGAGTCCAATGCAGCACTTGCTCAGTTCGCGAAGATGTTGTTCGCTCTGTGGGCAGCGAAGCCATATTCTGTCATGTACGGTCCCATGCGAAGACAGGGCTTATTGCCGGCGCTGCGGAAGAAGCAGCCTGGGTGAGTATCTCCACCCACGTTCCTGTAACAGGCAGCACGACTGACTGCCGTCGACAGCGTCATTGTCTATTGCCGGGAATACGTTCATCGCTTCCTTCGACTAGCCGAACGTCGCGACTTCCAACCATGGCACTGGTGTTGGCCTGGCCAGCATCAACCTCTCCACAGCATCATGGCCTTGATCACTGACTTGGAAGACCACCCCAACGACCCAGAAGCTGTCGAGACGAGGAAACTTGTCGACCTTGCCATCTATAAATGCATCGGCTCTGATGACTGTGGCATCGTATCACACGAAGACGGCAATCCCGACCCACGGCCGCTTCATCCGGGCGGAACGCAAGCCTGGCGGTTTCTCCGACGAGCTAGAGACAGGTACGTATCTTTAAGCTTACCCTCCCTCCCACACACATGACACAACTGACTTTTCCACTTCGATGCAGAGCGTGGGAAATGGCCGGCCTCGATCCCTCGATTCTCACCTGTCCGGAATCGGTGCATGATATCCGTCTTAAAGGCGTGCCGGATGAAGATCGAGATGCCCAGGATCAACCTGATGAATGGCAAGATTATGCTTATGGTCCAATTCCCCAGACTTATGCCGAGTGGTCATATCTGGGGCAAGCAACAGATCCCAATTTTGGTTTCATAAATGAATTGGAGTTGCAGTTTCCGCCTCCGACGGTGGCGGCGGGAACTCATCCTGGGGTACCTGGAGGGGCGGTTGGCTGCTGATTTAAGATACCATCTTGTTGTGCATTTTGATCGTTTTATTTGTGCGATTCGTTCGAGACGTGAGTTGTTCTCGGTGCTGTTGATTGAGAAGAATGGATTTGGAGCTGCAAAGCGAGGGGAGAAGCTTTTGAGCTTGGAAGAGCATTGAGAGGTTGCATCAGCGAGGAGTGATGAGACGATAGTAAATTGTGGTTGTTGTTGTTGAGATAGCAGCTTTTATGGAACAAAGTCGTTCGCTGTTGTCGAATCTTCGGGTTGACGTTTTCCGACACAGTGATTGAGAATGAAGTAGGTTCGCTCTGATGAGACATGATGAGCGTACTCAAGGATCAATGTGTATATTCCATCGTCGCCCTACAAGAAAACACATATCTATAGAAGCGAGACTCTCATCTCCCGACTCTGCATGCAAATCACAACTCAAGCCATTTTCCAACAAAAGTCGAATGCGATCCATCGAAAAACGGACAGCAATCCCAAAACCTAATTGTAATGATACGGCTGTCTGCACAACGGACATGTACTCGAATTACTACTCCGGAACCACTTGAACAAGCAAGCATTGTGGAATGTATGCTTGCACGTCGGACAGCGTTTCTTGGGTAATTCTTTGTGTTCGTTGACCATGGAGTAGCAAATTGCACATTCGTCGTGGCCTTTGAGTGCGCCGGCGACGTTTTTGCGCCAGGAGGAGAGGGCATCGATTATGCTTCCGTTCTGTGTGAAGGAAATTGTTAGTAGGATGTTTGAAGCGTGAGATGAATTTGGGGGGAGGAGGATGGGAGGTTGGACTTACGCTGAAAGTTATGGTGCCTTGGCAGTTGATGAGCCATGCTCGCCATTTTTGTTCGGAGACGGCGACGCGGTTGATGCCTTCTGGTTTTGCGCCTTGGAGGGGGTAGGCTTCTGGAAGAGCGATTTTCATTGCCATTGTTTGTTCGTCGATTTGGTAGGAGACGACGACTTCTTTGGCTCGTGGGTTGACTTTTACGGTCATGGCTTCGTAGTCGGGGTCGGATTTGACGGTTTTTTCGTTCCATTGGGAGACTTCTGATAGGCTTTGCTCGATGATCAAGGGGCTGATGTATTTTGCTGTCCAGGCTTCGATGGTTTTGGGGGCTTGGCGTGATTTGATCTCGTTGTTGAGATAATTCTTGACCAGACTTGGGAGATTGAGGAGGGAGAGGTAGTAGAGATGGGTCAAGAGGGACTGTGTCTCTTTCTCTGGGTTTGCTTCCAGTCCCGGCGCGTAGCTTTGGAGTTCGAAGTTCGACGCATCCACAGGGCGGCCGCTGCTTAGTCGCAGCACGTCAAAGCTCATTTGCAGAAGTCCATTGAGGTATCCGTTCTCTTTCAGCTGCTCCACGTAGTCGCCTCTGACGCGGAAACTGGAGCAGCGGAAGTGATCAAAGACCAGTCGCCACCCATAGAGATACCCCAGCAGCGTAAGCGGAACTACCAGCTCGAAAGCATCCTCATCCAATGCATCCAGATCAGGAGCTTGCATGATTAGTGATAACAGCTCGTCAGGCAGGAATGCTTTGCGGTCTTCTAATGCAGCATCCAGAGAGATTTGCTCTTGAGCTGTTGGAATATGCTTGTGAAGCAGGTCGAAGGCAGCTTCTTGGAGTGCTTGGGATGGTGCACACAGCAACGGAAAGAGCTCTTCGGTGTCCTCGAGCGGCTTGCCTGGCAATTGTACGAGCTGACGGGCCAGCAGTTCATTCGTGATCATCAGAGGCTGGTGCTGTGCGTCAGGTACTTCAGTGCCCGCCTTGAGCAGTGAGATCAATCCTGCGCGAAGTGCTCCCTCGTTCTCTTTGAGGGCTTCAAGAAGGTCATCATTGGGTTCATCTTCTCTGGTCAGCTTGTTCAAGGCGGCATGTAATCTCAATGTGCCATGGGAGACTAGGATCACTTCTTCTAGACTGGTTCGGTCCCGTGGAGCATTGGCAGCGGATTGCCAGAATGACACCAGCACGCCAACAATTTGAGACCAGTGTTCGCCATACATGTCGGCCATAGCGGGCAACAATGAGCCAAGCATCTTGCATGTCTCAGCCTTGACCCTCAGTGATGAGTCAGAGGACAGCCATGGAATGATGTGTTTGACGAGAAAGATCAGTCTCGGCTTTGCGATTGTATCAACGATGTCCGATTGTGTACGCAGGATCACGTTCAGGAACACAAGCTGTTCAAGCGCTTTCTCCTCTTGGGAATCAAGCTGATTCTGGGTGAGATCGGCAACCAGTTCGTTGCACATTCTCGTCAGCAGCTGGCTCCCCGTCAACGCCTGGGCGAACCCAACAAGGCAAGAGATCAGTGACATCGAGTCTTTCTCGGCGCGTTTAGACCTAAGTTCCTCTTCGCTAGCTTTGGATTGCGCGCTGGTGCAGCCGTGCAGTTCGAAAGCATTATCGTGCGCTTTTGCTGCAGCTAGTGCAGCATAGTACGCCAATGGCGAGACCTTGTGTGCCGACATCAAGGTATCGAAAGCGGCGAACAGATCCGCCTCATGCCTGCTCTTTGCGTTGTCACTCACGGAAGTCCAGTATGTACGAAGCACCTCATTGGCATCAACAACGAAAGTCATGACTTCATGCTCGAGATCGGGAGAGTTCTCCTCTCGCCAGAGCGCATTCGCCCCCACAATACTCGTAGCATCTTCTGCGAGTAGCACACAAATGTTCAATAGCGCTAGCACATTCGCTGCGTCCTGTTCCGGAAGCGTGGAAATTGAGACGGATTTCAGGATGCCAGCGAAGAAAATTGCAATCCTGAGCGCTTGTGATAGGCCTTCACTGTCGTATGAAGGTTTCGTGTCGGTTTGTCCGGCCGACAGCAAATGCACTGCTCCACCAAGTGCGCTAAGTAGTGCGAGGGAGGCCTTTGGTGTGGATGCGACAGCGAGGATAGACTCCTTCCAGATCTCGGTGCTGGGAAGCATTTCTTTGAGATTTTGCAAATTCGTCTCGCCGCCAGAAATCTTCTTCGACAGTTCCAGCACTGTCTCGATCGGCAAAGAGGATGGCGTAGTCTTTTCAAGATTCTGCGTAATCAATGCATACTTCGATTCGGTCGTAGCCTCCGCGAAGGACGAGGTGAGCAGATTGGCCAACTTCGAAGCAGTCTCAGCAACAGAATCCGAGGCAGAGTCCTTCAACTGAATGACAGCTGGTAACAACTGTTCACCGCTGGACGTTGACATGAAGTCCCGGACAACAGATTCATTGGTCCTCGACAAATGCTCAATGCCTGACAGACCAGATTGTGCTTGCGACTCTTCAAGAGATAGTAGCTTGGTGAGTTCAACCAATATGCTTTCCGAAGTGTCTTGTGAAACTACACCCAAGCGAAGCAGGTTTGCGATAGTGCTGTAGGTCGTGTTATTGGCGGCAGCCTGCTCTCGCAGGAAAATTTGTAGAGGACCGCTTCCCTGTGCTACTGTCACCGCTGCCGATGGAGTGTTTGCAGGGAACAGCGCATGCAATGCGTCTATTCTCTCCTGAGGAATTACGCCGCTCTGCTCTCGTTCTAGAATGCTCTGCAGTGCTGCCTCGAAAAGTGCGCCGAACTTGGAGTCATCCTGCAGCGCGAATAGGCAGCGCACAAGATGGCGTTGCGATGGACTCAGGATGATTCGTGGAAGTGTCTCCTCCACGAAACGGACTAGGGTCTCGTAATATGTCGGGTCGCGAAGCAAGTGAGATCCACAAGAACGCAGCTGCTGTTCGACGACCGCAGCAGCTCCCCATGGTTTGCCATTTCTATTGTCGAGAAGAGCCACGCATTCGCGTAATATGTCCGTGTTAGCTTGGATAAAGCGGGCAATTAACGACTCGGGAAAGTCATAATCATTAGTAAAAAGCTCTCTCTGGAGATCTGCCCAGCGCTCCCCAGTTGTCGCGACATGCTTTTGACTTTTCTCAAAATCTTTCGATTGCTCTGGCTGTGACAATTTGGCGGTCTCTACTAGACTTGCGGCCAGTTGCAGCCATTTCTGTTCCAGGACAGGTGGAAGCTTGTTGATGATGCCAACTTTGGATACAATGGAAGCAGGCTTCGGGCCTGAGATTGTCCACTTGTCAGTTGAAGAAGCTGGCTGCAGGTATTGCTGGACAGGAGGGATGGCAAAAGCTTCAAGTAGCTTCGTGGCATCCTCAGCCGATGCTGTGCGGGTGACAATGTCGACGAGAGTGAAATAGACCGGCCACGATGAAGAAGAATTGAAGCGCTCCTCTCTCTTGCAGATACCATCGCGCGCAGACAGCAGCAGGTCTGAAATATCATCGTACGTCTGTGGCACGATTTCTTCTGGTAGTTTCCGCAAGACTTCGGCCAGTCTGTCCCAATACTGAGCTGGACCAGCATATGAACCGTGTTTGAGGCATTGCCGCAATCGCCCGAGTGCCGGCTTCTTCTTAGAGTAAGCCGTTGTCCACACGGAAGGGAACTTGGTTGACAGCGCATCGAGGGTCTCAACAAAACTTAGTGATGATCCCGTCTGGTCGGACGCAAGGCCATCGTAAATATAGGCGCTAGAAACAGCGCCCAGATTTGTCTCAACCAGATCTGGCTCCTTCTGCAAACACAGTTGCACCAGTTGATTTGCAGCTCTTCGCACGTTGGCATCTGTGTGGCTGGCAAATTCCCAAAACTTCTTGTCACAGAATAGAGATTCGTACACATGCTTCTGCTTGTCCAGCTCCTCGGACGGAAGATTTTGTAGCAAGCTTGAAATTACCAGGAGAGCGGTGGATACCACACGAGCATGAGTAGCTTTGGCATCATCCGCGCTGATTGAGCGCTCATCGCTTAGCGTCCAGATAGTTTCGTTGAGCGCCGCGTCTTGACAATACTGCAGGACCGACTCTTGAAATGTTTTGCGCAGACCGTTGATCTTCTCTGGAGTCGAAAAGACAGTAGTCAAAGCATCTTCTGCTGTCTTCGCCACAGCTCGATCATTGTCGAAAGTTCCGGCGAGCCAAGGTCCGGTCATCGTAGACAATTGCTTCGCTATGCGCTTGCCACATTTCACTGACAGCTGGCCAGTGTACTGATGAGCGAGCTGGCGTACTCGGCGTGCGGCGTCGATGGACAGCCTTGGGTATTGCTTGACCCAGACCTCGATAATCGCATCTTCGACATCTTCCGTGGCAGACAGGGATGCCTGGAGATCTTCGAGAGCCTTTGCTTTCGTCGTGCTGTCCTTTTTTGACAAATTCTTGAAAGCCACCACCACACTCGAGTCTGATACCGCCGAGTAGTCTGTTGGTTCTTGAATGTATGAGAGGACCGAAGACTGGCCTGAGGCGAAAGCAGAGCTCCCAAATCCTCCAAAACCGCCGCCGACCCGACCACTGCTGGCCTGCGACTTGAAACCCCGCTTGCTCATGATGGCGAGGAGCGCGGGGTGGTAGAGAAGTTTGCAAAAGAACGAGAGTGCTACATGCGCGCCCTGGCAAGGAGGAGTTTGTGGTGACGCTAGGTTGCAATAAAAGTCAAGAGGAGGCAAACTCCGGTGTCTCAATGTGCGAGCACTGTTTGTTGAATTTGTCCACCGATGACGCGGATTTGATGACTGATAAGATTAGATCGTGGCGCTCGGGCTGCGGGGCGATGGCACTCCACGTCCTGGGAGAGGGACTAGATGGAAAGGAAGCTGGATATCGAGGCCAAAAATGAGATTCTGCACGACCAGCACGATGGGAGCAGATGTGAGCAAAATTAGCTATAGAGCAAGAGCGATTCGCTGCCTTCGTCATATCAAAATATCCTAGATTTTGTCACCACTGTATCGGCACGCTAGGGCCGCGCCGTGCCGTTCAAGCAGCGCTAGCGCGGTTGCCTTGCATTTTGGTGAATGTGCACCTTACACACACCACACTTTTCCATCGACATCGACATCGACATACAATCGAAGAGACATCAGACCTGAAGCATGTGAATATTGAAGGCGTACGCGACCGTTCCATCTAACAGCATCAGTCGCGCTAAACGGGCCGTGTGGAAGGCGACGGCTTTCGGCCTGGAGGGTTGGAAGCGGCGGCGCGACAGACTTCAGCAATTATCGCACGCAGTCGCCCATCATGAAGTTCTTCATTGGGGACCTGCCGGTCCTGTTCCCGTACCCGAGGATCTATCCGGAGCAGTACAAATATATGTGTGATCTCAAGCACACGCTGGACGCTGGAGGACATTGTGTTTTGGAGATGCCTTCGGGAACCGGAAAGACTGTCTCGCTGCTGTCACTCATCGTCGCGTATCAGCAGCACTATCCAGAGCACAGAAAACTGATTTACTGCTCTCGTACCATGTCCGAGATCGAGAAAGCGCTCGCGGAACTGAAGGCTTTGATGAAGTACCGGACGGATCAGCTAGGCCACGAAGAGGACTTCCGAGGCCTCGGGCTGACAAGTCGGAAAAACCTGTGTCTCCATCCATCTGTCAAACGCGAGAAGAGCGGTTCCGTCGTTGATGCGCGATGCCGAAGTCTGACTGCTGGATTCGTGAAGGAAAAGAAAGAGCGTGGCGAAGATGTTGACCTCTGCATCTACCACGACAACCTCGATCTTCTGGAGCCCCACAATCTCATTCCGCCTGGCGTCTGGACACTTGACGGTATGCTACGGTATGGAGAGCAGCAAAAGC
Organism: Cercospora sesami; assembly: GCA_013365235.1. NCBI lineage: Eukaryota > Fungi > Ascomycota > Dothideomycetes > Mycosphaerellales > Mycosphaerellaceae > Cercospora > Cercospora sesami. The sequence continues at coordinate 28,396 of JAASLG010001395.1, forward strand.
AATGCCCATACTTCACCGCGCGTCGCATGATGCCGTTCTGCAACGTCATTATCTATTCATACCATTATTTGCTCGACCCGAAAATCGCGGAGCGAGTATCCAGAGAACTTTCAAAAGACTGCATCGTAGTCTTCGACGAAGCCCACAACATCGACAACGTTTGCATTGAATCCTTGAGCATTGATCTGACTGAAGATTCAATACGAAAGGCCGCGCGGGGTGCTGAGAATCTGGATCGCAAGATCAAGGAGATGAAGGACACAGATGCCGAGAAGCTGCAGAATGAGTATGCAAAATTGGTCGAAGGCCTTCGAGAAGCAGACACTGCTCGCGATGAAGGCGCCTTCATGTCAAATCCTGCTTTGCCGGACGACTTGCTGAAAGAAGCGGTGCCTGGAAATATTCGCAGAGCGGAGCACTTCACTGCGTTTTTGAAGCGCTTCATCGAGTACCTGAAAACGCGAATGAGGGCATTGCACGTAATTTCCGAAACACCGCCCTCTTTCTTGCAACATCTGAAGGAACTCACGTTCATCGAGAAGAAACCTCTGCGCTTCTGTGCAGAACGTCTCACTTCACTTGTGCGTACTTTGGAGCTTACTAACATCGAGGACTACCAGCCTCTTCAAGAGGTGGCAACCTTTGCGACTCTTGCAGCCACATACGACACAGGTTTCCTGCTAATCTTGGAACCCTTCGAATCCGATACCGCGACTGTCGCCAATCCAGTGCTCCACTTCACTTGTCTAGATGCCGCAATCGCCATCAAACCGGTCTTTGAACGTTTCAGCTCGGTCATCATTACTTCTGGGACGATATCGCCCCTCGAAATGTATCCGAAGATGCTCGGTTTCACGGCAGTCGTACAGGAGTCCTATCCCATGACACTCGCTCGAAGATCCTTCCTACCCATGATTGTGACCCGAGGCTCTGATCAAAATCAGATATCATCTGGCTTCCAGACACGAAGCGATCCCGCTAACATTCGAAACTACGGCAACTTGCTGATCGAGTTCTCCAAACTCACCCCAGACGGTCTCGTTGTCTTCTTTCCATCATACCTGTATATGGAGAATGTCATTTCCGCGTGGCAAACCATGGGCATCTTGGATCAGGTCTGGAAGAGCAAGCTCATTCTGGTTGAGACTCCCGATAGTCAGGAGACATCGCTGGCACTCGAGACCTACAGAACTGCCTGCAGTAATGGCAGAGGTGCAGTGTTGCTTTGTGTCGCCAGAGGAAAGGTATCCGAAGGCATCGATTTCGACCACCACTACGGCAGGACTGTGCTTTGCATTGGTGTTCCGTTCCAGTACACGGAGTCGCGTATCCTCAAAGCACGGCTAGAGTTCTTGCGAGAGACGTATCGCATCCGTGAAAACGACTTCTTATCTTTCGATGCCATGCGACATTGCGCACAATGCTTGGGACGCGTCTTGCGAGGCAAGGACGATTACGGTATCATGGTTATGGCCGACAAGCGATTCGGCAAGAAGCGTACTCAGTTGCCCAAATGGATTGCCAACGAACTGATGGAGAGCGATGCAAACATGTCTGTGGATCAAGCTGTTGCGGCAGCGAAGAAATTCCTCAAGCAGATGAGCAAGCCCTTTCCTGCTAAAATGCAGGATGGAATCAGTACGTGGAGTTACGAAGATCTTCAGGCTCATCAAGCGAAAATGGAAGCGGACACGATGCGCGATGATTATCAAAACGGGGAGTACAATGGCGATCATCGTGTTCATGGTGACACCGTCATGGCTGAAGCTGAGGGGCAGATCCGCGAGCTCGATGATGACTTCGACATGAATGATGCGGACGAGAGTGCGATGCTTCAAGCGGCTGCTGATATCCACCCGAATGGATCTGTGCCAAGCTAGTCGTCTAGTCACCAGAACACAATTTCGGCTCCGAAGTCTGATCTTCGGAATCATATCACTGCTGGCGAGGCAGAGGTCCTGCAATGGCTTGACAGCTTCCCAAAGCCATTGCTCGACAAGTTACTGCCGCATGGTGACGTACCAGAGTGGCTGCCTGTAAAAGTGCGTCCATACACGTCTCAGCAAGCTCGTTCACAGAAATATAACATCCTCTGGACAATTGGCAGCGTAGCATTGCTTCAGTGGCTCAAAGATCTGCCAGACTCTTTACTTTGGAAGCTGATCCCGATAACACAGGACAGGCTGCATGCGCAATGTCCCTTCATAACGTGCAATGAAATGCAGCGATTAGGCAGGAGGAACAACTTTTACAACCTGCGGAGACATTGGTTGGTGCATCTGGACCAAAAACCCTTTGCTTGCCCGTGGCCTGGATGTCTGTACCGATCGCGGCAGATGCGAGACGTGAGAAGCCATATGCGCATCTCAGGCCACAGTTGTTCTGATATCGAGATTGGGGAGAGTAGCAAGAGGAAGAGGCAGCCATGAGGAGAATGGCGCCTTCTGCTCCTCGCAGCTCTGACTTATGTATCACACTCAAGGCACCTTATCTCCCAAAGCAAGCAAGGCACAGTAGCTAAGTCGTGACGGAGTCACAGTAGGTGTGTATGTCTCCGAAGTTTGGTTTTGGTGTATGCAGCTAGCGTGCCTGACACAGATACAGCCACCAAGCTTCGACATACCGAGCAATCCCATTGCCGCCATTATGTGACTCGGCCACTTCTCCACTCACACAGAATCTCATAACCCTACATCTCAACTGGTCTTCTCTTCTGCGTGCTAGCTTTGCTGTATCTGACGGCGAGCCATTGAGTCGATGTCGATATCGTTGACGTCACGACAGAGGCGCTGTGTATGGTGACGTTCAAACCGCTAAGAAGTACCAAATATTGATGGGAGACGTCATTGAGTGCTATTGTAGCATGTGAAGAGCTGCCATTGAGATTCGAACTTCTTTCTCTTGTTTCTGAAAGTTCGACGAGTTTGAAACCTCTTCTCAGCAACATCAGGATCACTGCAAAGGAAATCGTTGGGAGTCAGCAATCATGGTTGGATCAAAGACACCGTATGTCCTGTCAGTCGTCTGACATTCCAGGCGATAAAAGACAAATTTCCTCAGTAACGATGAGCATGCTGACGTTCAACGCAACAGAGGCGGCCAAGCAGCCAGTGAGAAATTCCAAAAACAGCAAGCTGAGAGTTCGTCCCTTTGATCCCTCCTTCACGCCTCAAACCTACACCAAACCTACACTCCATCTAACAACACTCTTTCTAACACTTCCCGTCCTCCCACAGAAGAAGGTCTCGGCGCACCCTCCGCTCCAGGGAAATCTTCTGGCACAGGAATCGCAGAAAACCCGGGTTATGCTCCTGTAGCTTCGGATTCGGGTTCAACGAATGTAGGAGTTGAAGCTGGAACGGATACGCAGGGAGAGAAGGGAATTAGTGGTGTGCCGGTGCGGCCAAGCGACGGGATCAATAGTGGGAATATGAGTGGTGGGGGAACGAGTGCGGGGAAGTAGAGGAGGACATAGGGTGGATGGCGGGTAGATGTGCGAGGGTAAAGGTCAGGGACGGAAGAAATGGAGTGAGGAAGAGAGCATAGAGTGTCGAGTATACATGATCTTGGAGGAATTGGGAGAAGAAGCATTCTCTCTCAATCGATCATGATTTTGGTGAGATGCCATTTGCTTGATCTGCAACTCATCTTTTCCTCTTCGTAAGTGCATGTATGCAATACATACTTACATGCTTTACACTGTGCGAACCGGATTCACGCCACCCGACATATAAGCTTGCATTCCGCATGCTTATCGAGCGCTCTTCTTCCGCCAGCCACTACTAAACAAAGCAAGATACTACACATGCATAGCCTTCAAAGACATCCCGCAACAACGTCACGCTGAACCAAAAAGCTTCTCTTCTCTCTCTCTCAACTCCACAATCAAGATTATCCAAAGTTCAAAACAAACCAAAAACGCTCTTTTCTCCTCTTCCTAGAAGAATTCAACGTCACCCGCCATCTGCGCCACTGATCGCTTCAAAATTCTCCGATCCATGTATACAAAAGTTCAAGACAAATCAAAACGGCTTCTCTTGAACGCTTTGGGTCTAGATTGTCGGTTTCTTGTTACGTTGACATGCATTATTGTTGCTAATTGGGAGATTAAGGTCCAAGACAGCCATAATAACGTCTTGTCTCCACTTTTTGGTCTGTCTCACTCTGTTTGTGATGTAGATTGATGGACGTTGAAAGCTGGGGGACGGGAAGTCGAAAGTAGAAGTCGATTGCCACCAAAATACATGTATTTCCTTTTTTCTTCCTTTTCTTCCGTTTTCTGTCTTTGGTGTGAGACTATGCCGAGCTCGATCGATCAGAATCGAAGAGGAATCTATTCTGCTCTGCTTTGCTTCTGCATATGCATATGCGTATGCGTAAGAGATCTTGTTGCTGCGTTAGCCTTCGTCAGCATGCAAGATTTGCGCAACATCAGCAAAAGAACATCGGATGAGAGACTTGCATGATTACATGCATAGTTCTACAATACATGCTTTCACACCTACAATCTTGACTACGCATCAGTCGGTGTGAGTTTTTTGAGATAGCGATCGCACCAGACACCCGTTCAAACTACCGTATCTCAGACCCTCACTCAGGGCACTCGAAAAGCAAATACGGTATGGAACATGTACGTACAGCAAACACGCAATGCAATGTACAGCCGCTCAACCTGCCATCCGAACTTGCACGTCCGTGGTACCAGTATCCCAAGAACCATATGCGCCATTATTCTTTTTTGTCTATGTTTTGGCAGTCGATCGGTTCCCATGTCCCTCTTTACTCGCGCGTTTCAGAATTTATACGGTACGTACGACCGTTTATATCGATACCGATTGACAGTGCATATAGCATAAGCGAACCCCTTTGACGCTGTGGACCATGGGTTTGGGGATATTGGGTTTACTGGATGTCGGGTGAATTGGCAGCGAGATGTGAGGAAGATCTTTTGTGGAGAGAGACATTTGTGAAGTTAGGTTGAGATGGAGCATGGCGGGGTGGTGGGTGTGATGTCGTTGTGGGGAGAAGTTTGCGGGTGATGTTGAAGATCGGAGAACGGAAGGAAGGGGTGGAGGGGTCCAAGTTGAAGTTGGGGAAAGAACGAGTGAGAACTCTGCATTTGTGGGGTAGGAACTCCGCGATATGTATGATAAGGCTCATTGAAGAGCGAGAGATTTGTTTTTTTGACGTACTGTCTACCAGGTATTTGCAGTAGCGGTATCGCGTGCGCCCATCGGCGACGACAACGAGGTCCGCAGTGGCGTTGATTTTCAACTTCATGTTCGGCCACCATGTTCGCAGTAATACCAAATGCGATAGTAAAGAGTGTCGCAATACCAAATACAGTACTCGATTCAATCGATCATTATTATGTACAGCTCTCAGCCGCTGCAGCTCTCGGTAGTAGGAGAGCTTTCCCATTTTCCATGACGCCTGTGTTGTCTCCAGTTCTCCGCATTCAAATCCAATAAAACAAAATAATCCGAAGTCGCCGCTTCGTTTACAAAAGGTGGTATAGAGCAATCCAATGCTTCCAAAAGAAAATCGCCGGCTGGGTAGGTTCGAGAAGAGCAAGAAGAAGTTTTGCCAAGTAAATACAAAATTTTGGTGTGTGGCAAATGTCGTTGCGGTTCGTTGGTGTGTGATGAGATGCATTGTCGGCTTGTCATGTCAAGACCTGCTTGTGCATGATATCGACGTTGCATGCTCGGATCATCTCCGCCGGTCGCCGTAGACGGAAGCAGGTCTTGATGAGCTTCTTGATGGTGGTGGGACGGTGGGTACGTTGGAGTCGGCGACGCGGAATGATCGGTCACCGGTCTTGGATTTGCTGGCTGAGGCCTTGAAGGCGTTGGTGAAGTCTTCGACGGAGAAGCTGTCGTTGCGTGGGATGGTGGTGCGCGAGGCTGGTTCGGGCATCATGTCGGTCATTTTCTTGGTGGAGGTGGGTTGTTTGGTGGAGGGTATGGTTGATGGAGACGTCTTGAAGGCTGCGAGACTTGGTATGGTGGAGAGGAGTGGGCTGGACTGGATTGACAGTAGGCAGCAGGATTGGGTATATGTATCTCGGCGGTGCGTAATGGTTGGCAGCAGGAGTGGATGTGGTAGAGTGATGACGGAAGGAGAGCAGTTCCAAGAAATGGGCGAGCGAGGCGTTTGATTAAGTACCTGGTCGTCGCAAAACCCGCCGCGTGCGTTTGACAGAGACGTGCATCCGGGATGGGCAGAATGTGGAGCGAGGCGCGCCCGTTAGGTTTGGGGCTCACAGCGCGGCAGACGGGACGAGTGTCGACCACGTCGCGTGTCGGTGGGTGGCGCTGGCCAGTAGGATCGCCTCCCCCGGCTGTTTACGAAAGACGAGTCGCAGTGGCAGAGTGTGAGAATTTCCGTGGCCTGCCGGCTTTGGGCAACGAGACAGCGCATCTCACCGCCAGATGCTGCCCTGTGCTGATCCGCGATGCGCGCCCTTCTCGAACAAATGGGAACGCTATAGTGCACACCGCACCCCTGCAGCGAGCAACACACACGCATTCCCCCGTCTGTGTATCTCGTATACTGCGCTGCGGTGCTGCGGTGCTGCGATGCTGCGATGCTGGGTGCGTGGTGCAACTCCATCCTTCACTCGCTGCTCCGCACGTACTGTAGAACACACCACTTGGCGCAGCCGCATGGCATGATTGCTGCTCCGTCTCCCGCCAAGCCGTCAAATGCGACGCGATTGCCATGGCGAGCTTCTCCGTGCTGCTCTCATCATCGTCGCCCCCCAAGTGCTGGCGGAGGAGATGAGGTGTGCACGAAACCGAGGAATCGAGGCAGACCCCGGAAGCTTCTCCACTCCCACTCCCTCCTCCGCAGCCCGCCCGCCCGCAGCATGGGACGAACCCAATCTCGGGCCATCCGCGTTTAGCTTTGCGCTGCTGTTTGCTCCCCGACTCTGCTTCCTTGGACGCCGCCACGGGGAAGCGCGCAACCGAAGGGATGGTGCCTGCGAGCCTGCCTCGCGGTGCCGGCACGCACGAAATGGGCTGAATGGCACTTGATGATCGACAGGACCGGACGACGCGCTGCTGGGCCGCATCTCCCAGGCTAATCTGCGGCCACCACTCCGCCGCGCGACACGACGCATCGCATTTGCAGCCATCGCATATTGCCAACTGCCCAACCGCGCCTGCAACGTTGCGTGCCTGGCAGTTTGCAGGGCCAAACAAGCAGAGCAGCCAGCGGCAGGGGGAGCACGCTTCCCTCCCGCACCTGCATCGCACACCCTCCTCCAGAAAGAACCCCCCAACTATATTGCACACTCCCTCTCCCTCCGCAAACGGGCATGCGTGCCTTGGTCATTCAGAACTGTCGGGTCTCACAATGCCCACAGGCTGCTCCAGAACCGAGATTGGCTCAGCTGGTGGGTTTCAGCTGTGTTCGACTCTGCTACCTATACATCTCACGACTCTTCCTGATCGGCAATCATCGACGCACCGACAACACGACTCTGACCGCGCCCGACACGGCCCGATGTTCGCGATCGGGCGGTCAAGGCCACGTCTCTGTGCTGGACGCTCACCTCCATGTGCACTCTCCCGCTTCCTGCTGCTGCCACCCCTCCTACCTGATGCATCCTCGCGAGCCGCATACCCACTTCTTCCGCAAAAGCCACGGACCTGTGCCGACCGCGTTCGCAAAAACAGCTGATGCGCAGAACTGGGTCAGACTTCGGCCCATCCGCGAAAGACTCTTCTGGCTTGTCTTCCCCAGACTTCTTCAGAGGATCTTCCTTGCACTGATGGTTTCCATTGCATAATACATCGGGCTGACAACAGCAAGCGTGTTCGGTGCGTGAGCCTCTCCTGTCCATCAGCTCAGGCACTCCGAATCTGCCGCTGTCAGAACACTCCGGCCCGGTCGTGCGTCCGATTGTCGATGAATCGGCAGGCACAACTCCCGAAAGCCTCCTCTCGGCATGCGAAATGGCATGACTACTGACTTCGATATTGCTTGTCGCTATAGCTTGAGCACCGCCTGCCAGAACATCAGAGTCACAGCGCAATTTCTCAGCAGCCTGTGATATCTCCTCGATGGCAGTCTCGAGCATCTCCGTGAATACGGCCTCGTGTAGCAAGTGCTCGCGCAATCTTTTCGATCTTCCGTCATATCGATCTCGGATGTGTTTGGGAGGGTTTGGGGTTCCCCTCAAATCAAATGCCAGGGCGGCTGCTGGGCGCAGTGGTGGCGCGTGGCTGTGAGACCAGATCTCGCAAATCATGCTTCGCGTCGCCACACGATCCATCGTGATGCGTTGTACAAATTTTACAATGACGATTTTGTGGTGTCGCAAACTTGGAAGTTTGCGTGCTGCATGTTTCCAGTCACAGCCACCGATCAGGCGTCCAGTTCTTCGATTAACCTCAGGCACAACCTAACACCGGCACTGATGACATCGTGTCTGAGTAATGTCTTGGTATCAAGAGAAAAATACATGCTTCCACTACTGCCTGCGATGAGTGTACTAATGTTGCTGAGACGCTTACACAATTCAATAGATCGAATATTGCAGCACGTCAGACCGGTCCAGACATTGACTACCACGATCGATACGACAAACATGCAAGAATACGTAGCACCATACGTGCGCTACTTGCCATCAAGCTCTGCAGGATTACGATACGTTGGCAACTCGACCGCTTGCGAATGATGCCATCCCGTTTGACCATGTTCAGGATACCGGCCTCCCATCTCTGAGACCGCATGTTCGTTTGGCGCCTCGACAGAATACTGCCGCGCGTCTTTGCTCTTGCTTTCTTCATGGCCGTTCAGTTCCGCCATACCGGAATGGCTTCTCCGCTTCTTTCTGATGACGAAGAACCACAATGCCGCCCCAATCAGAGCAAGACCAAGGATAACACCAATCACGATACCGGCAATTGCACCTCCACTGAGGCCCTCATCATCCCCACTTCCATCACTCGCTACTCCTGTGGCATTGCCCGCCACGGGTGCTTGACCACTCCCAGTCGTGTTTCCACCCACAGGTATACCTATCGAGGCCGCAGCCTCTCTCGCATCCGGTATAGGCAAACTTCCTTCAGTCAAATTCTTCGCTCTCCCGCACGACATGAATGCCTTGGACGACCCCAACGTCACCGGCCTGTCCTCATTCGCAATCGGCATAAAAGCCGTGATCAATGGCACCACCAAATAATTCGCCGCAAAATAATTGAACAACGTGTTCTCTCCAAATTGCGTCCACATCAGGCTATAATTGCCTCCATTTGCCCCGTTCACATCATCTTCCAGTGTACAACTCGATTCTTGAACAAGCGAGTCCTCTCCTGTTAATGGTCCTCCCAGAGCAGGCGTTCCCCCGAAGATTGTATACGGCGCCGCACCAGTCGAATTGAAGAACGGTTTACAACTTTCGGGAAAATTCTGTGTCAAATCGCGAGCGAGTTGATTGCATACATTCGGCAAAGAAGAAGAGTTTAATCCTGTGGGCAGGCCTGTAATTCGAGCGGAATAGAGATTTGTCAAGTCGATCATATCTCCTACGCACGTCTCATCCATCGTCGCGATACAATCTCCTGTATCATTTTGGCCTTTGAATGTGGCGTTCAGCGCTAACCCGCCTGGGAAGAGGTAACATGCATCATAGCCCAGGGCGTTGGAGTCGGTGTAGTTTTGATTTCCGGTATTGAACCAGAGGGATAATTCGACGCGTGGGGAGGAGGAGGGAGTGGTGCTGGTGTTGGATTGGAAGACTGTGCCGGCCCAGGTTAGAGGGATGTTGGCGTCTGTTACGTAGGGAGAGAAAGGGTAGAAGCCGGTGCTGTTGGCGAGGGAGAAGGTTTTGTTGCAGAGTTGGTTGGAGAGGGTGCTGCCGCCTGAGGGGGAGTTTCCTGGGGCGCCGGAGAGGAGTTGGGCGAGGGTCGTTGGGGTTGTGAGGAGGAGGAGGAGGGTGAGGAGGTGATGGCGGTTGTGGTGAGTTTGTCGCATTGTGAGGGTGGAGGTCGACGCGTCGCGCTCTTTCCAAAGGCCTTCCTGGCGGTGTTCTGCACTGGACCCCGCTCTTCAGTTCCCTCCTGCTCTTCAAATCGCAATCGCAGCCGCAAAAGTGCCCTTCGGCTTCACTCCTCCGTGTATTTACCAGCTCTACCAGCAAGAGAACGAAAGCAAACAGCACAAGCAGCACCGGACTCTCAGCCGCGGCGGCTCGGAGACTTTATCATTGAATCATTCGGCGCTTGAGTGTCTATCGTAGGGCTAACTGCTGCTACTTCTCAACTCAGTTCATCCTTCTGTGCTTTGAGCGACAGCATCACGGCGCTAAATGTCCCAATCGGTACTTGGTGTCGAGAGCTCTCAACTTTAAAGCTTGGAAGTTGCCGTGCTGGCGATCTTGAGTTATGTCAGCATTGGACTAGCTGGTTTGGGGAAAATGTGCGGGTAATTTTGAAGCTACTTTTCTTTGGACTTCATAGGTTGGAGGGTGCAGGTGGCTTTGAGCCACACACTTTTCGAGAACATCTCGGTACGTCTACCTTTCAGAACTTATGGATACAGAATGACATCTAGGAGACCGATCGGAACAGCACGCAAGCAAGCTTCTTCTACACAGGCCGCCATTGTCAGTCTGACTGTCTGAACTTCCGGACTCCCAGTCATTTGAGTAGATGGATCATCTCATGCCAAGAACTTCAGCCTTATTGCAAGTTGCTGTGCAACATTGCATATTGCAATGATTCGCTCAGCCAGTCTCTGAGCTGTATAATGTCCCCCGGCGATACAGGGTACCTGCAGGTTTCTGCGGCCAGTACTCCTATTTTAAAAATCGTCTTCAGCCTCGCCCCGGTCATTCGACGATCGCTTTCATCCCTAACCCGATGACATCTACAATCATGTCTGCGGCTTACTCTGGTCACCGTCAGCCTGTAACAGATACGAGCAATGAAGATTCTGCCCCATCTGGAGTCGAAACGAGTCTGCTTCCCCGTCAGGAGAGTGGGGACCTGGTCCACAAGCAACAGCGCATTATTGCGGACAAGAATGCGGGCAATGGAGTGTCTGAGGCGGACACTGGCTTCTGTCAGTCATCAAGAGGGGGTGACAAAAGGCGGCGATGCTGGCAACCAATATGCACTTGGTGGCAAGAGGCGTTAGCGATTGTGCTGCTGCTTGGCTCCTTGATCGCTTCGGTCGTAACGCTTCACCCATATCAAGGCAAGCCGTTACCGGATTGGCCGTACTCCATCTCGATTAGCGCTCTTCTGTCCGTGTATTCAGTGGTTTTGAGACTGGCCGCTACGTTTCTGCTATCCCAAGGTTTTGCGCAGTCAAAATGGCACTGGTTCAGCAGTGGGCCTCGACCTCTACACGACATGGTCCTTCATGACAACGCATCTCGCGGACCCATGGGAGCTTTCGGATTGTTATACAAGCTTGCTGTGCCAGTAACATGGCAGTGGCTGGGTTGCGTCCTGGCTATAGTCGCTCTGCTGGTTGGACCATTCACTCAACAGGTCCTACAGTACGAGACGTGCCTCGTGCCAGATTCTGGCGGGGAAGCATCTATCACTCGGACTTCAGTGTTCATGGGCCAGGTCGTTTCCGAACCTGTTTCTACAGGTTACCTTTCCTTGCAAGAGCAGGCTGCAATTATTGCCGCGCTAAGATCGCCAGGACTCGTGGCAAGTACCTGTAGTTCCGGAAATTGCACGTTTGCACCGTACACTACTGTGGGATATTGCAGTAGTTGCGAAGACGTATCTTCGCAAGTTCGGATCGAGAAGACCGTGGAGAAAGACACAGGTGGCTTTCTTGGCGTGTGGGATGAGGACGGTACCTTCACTGACTTTGGACATATGGTAAATACCACAACCACAAGTCTGGCTGTGGACTGGGAGAAATGGAATGGCCAACGAAACGTGACCAATTTGCAAATAAATTTTACAACCTGGGACTATCCACACACGGACCAACACTGGGTAGATCAGCAAATAGCCACTGGCGCGATGCTGGGCGACTCATATACAGCACTGATCGGACTTGCGGACAAGCCTTGGGATCGAGACACTGCGAGCGCTCCAGCCGAATGTGTAGATGCAGCGAACGAGAAGTCATGGCGTTGCCGAGGGTACGGTGCCGCAAGCTGCTCGATCTTCCCTTGCTTGAGAACCTATAATTCGACTATCACAAATGGCGTATTACAAGAGCGGCTCATTGGATTACACGCTGGGGACCGGGCACTGAGATCGTCCTACTCTGGGTGGTCCGACGGCCCCAATTGGTTTGACGACCGGACCCAAGTGCAAGCCATCTTGGATCTAGGCTGTGTCAACGACGATGATAGCGTGACTCTTCGCAATCGCAGCTATAACTTGGACATCGTAGGCAAATGGCTAGCGTACAATCTCACCGACAATAAGGCCCTCTGGGAATCTATCATGAAGTCCAATCGTACCAACCATGACCACGAGGATATTGCTCCTATGGAGCGCGGATTCATAGACCGTGGCTGTCTCTATGTCATACCATACGAATTCATGGAATACTTGCGCAGTTTTTTGGCAGACTGACAATCGGGAGACCTCATCGGCACGGAACACCTTGCTATAGACACTCCAAACTTGATGTCCCGCATCAGCGGCTCGCAACTCATGGAAGCCATTTATAATTATGGCAATTTCAGTCTCGAACACACAGTATCAGTCTTCGGTAACATGACTTTGGGTCTCACGAACTTCCTGAGGACCAACCCTGGAGCACCTTGGAGAACGACACATGTTCGTCGGAATAGTGGAAAGCCTAATGCCACTGAGGAAACCGATGGCAAATACATTGATGCAACCGTTCTTTCCCTACCAGCAGTTGGACAAGCTTGGGCCACAAAAACTTGTGCCCACATACGGTGGCACTGGTTGATACTACCTACTATTGTCACATTTCTCACCCTTGTCTTCTATGTAGGAGTGCTCCTTAGCGCCCGTGCACTCCCCAAAGATGTTCGAACATGGAAGACGTCGCCCCTGCCCTTCATATTCTATGGACCGGGTGGAACAGATGAATCTCAACAACAGGAGTGGTTCAAGGCCACCTCGCAACATGTGGATGATATGGATGCTGCGGCGCGCAAGATTCATCTGAAGTTGGATCGCGATGAAGCCGGGATGGCGTTTTTCAGGCGTAGAGGCGCTGTTGAGGACGCCGAGAAGATTTCTTTGACTTCAGGGTCGGATGCTGTGCTGTGAGTCGGCGGGAACCGTATGAAGGTCTGGCCTTTCTCAGTGAATATGCAATATCTGTGCGGAGCACGCGCACTTCTACCAACACCTTCCTTCACTCCTTAGCTGCCCGAGAACCAGAAGTTATGATCAAAAAGAACGAGAAAACCCACGTTCCATATCAACTCCACTTAGAGCCTTCATTTCTCCTCCTAGCAATAAATCAAATGTTCACTCCCAGCAAAAAGCTCCAGGAGCGCCATGGTCAATACAGCATTGATTGAAAGCGCCAGAGTCGATGCAATTGTCGCCACCTCCAGTACACTAGAGTGCTCCCGACAGCATTAGCTTGGACACTTCACCCGGAACACAGTCAGTCTAGAGCCAACGAACCTGATGATTTGGACCAGGAAACTGCGAGTTCCAGCACGAGTTGACTGTCCCAGCATCGCCAAGGCAGCAGAAGAATGATGCCCTGCTTTTCCAAGTTAGAACCGTGGCATTTCTGCGGACTTTGCTCAAAGGCTGGGGTTTGATATGAATTACCGGTACCACTGGGGACCTGTTCCGCCGGGGTCTTGACATTTGCAGTTGTAGCCTGCTATGGCTCTGGTGAAGAAGGAGGCGGATTACTTTCTCATTTGGGATTGGGCGACCTGGCTGATTGTACGCACTGTTGCCCGAAGAGAGACCCCAATATGGTGGCTGTTGCAAGGGTAGACTTCATCGTGCTGATGGGTCGAAGGAGACAAGGTGTCGAGTACGTAAAGGGGCTGTAGGAAGCTGATGAATGGCAGTTCGTAGGCTTGAGGTGTCGAGCTGATACTTTTGACGGTTCCTGGACTCTCACTCAAGGACTGGTATGATTTCTTCCTTTCCACCTTCTGGCTTGACGGGAAATTAGCCGTATCATGATGCTTTCCCTTGGTCCTGTGCGGCCGGCGAAGTCAATGATGGATCTCGAGACACCACACTACAACAACGAGAATAGCAACAATTTGGGTTAACTCCAATCTCGCTTGAGCAACATCAATGGCGGCGGGATCTTGGTCTATTCTGCGGAAAGCCGGCGCTGGAGCTTTGTCAGTCGGATTGGGGCACTCCACGAGTCCATGTCGTGGGTTATGTTATCGCGAGTTTGTAGTCGCATCGATTCTTCGAGTTAGGCGTGAGTCTTGTCTCAGCCTGACCATCAAGGCTGGGTGGTGTGAGACTTTGCTCACGAGATCTCTCCTGGTTGACAAGACTACATCCGTGTGGCACCGTCCATCAGCTAAATGCCAGAACCGTGAAAACAGTCGGGTCTGCAGCCGATATGGTTACGAGAAGCCCCCGATTCTAGGCCTTCCGAATCTTGTTCACTTCGAGAAACCAGACTATTGATTGCTTGGCTTCGCGAAAGCTCCGGGTCTTCATGTGAGATTGAAATACAGAACGCACGTATGGCTCGTGAAATGAAGCTTGATTCGCTAGGCTCAAGCTTGATGGAACTTCACGAACATATTCCCCAGATTTACAGGGGCTTCCAACCACGCTACGGCCGTGAAGTGCGCGGACTCCGCGTCATTCATAGGTACGTACATTCTCTTCAGATGGAATATCATCAGAGCATTGCACCTACACTAGCAAAGGTCGTGTGATCTGTCAAATACTGATAGTCTTCCATGAAACCGTCGCATCTTCCACACTGTGCTACTCTTGGCATATCTCTTAGCGCTCTCGATAGTGCCATACTGAGTGCACCGAAAGGAGCACTACGCAGACACCAACGAAGAAATACGAACTCACATCTTGTTTGAACGCGCCGTCGGGGCCATACGTAGCAACACAGGCATCTGAATGTGAAATGAACATCTCTTCGGGAAAATCTCAGCTCATTGCGACTATGGCACCAGATACCAGAGGCACGAGACCGTTGACGGACGGCGAGATTCTCCCTCATCGACGACGAGCATTGCAGAGCTGAGTAGTAATAAGTAGCTGTCTGTTGAACAGCACAAATGGAAAAGTATCATCACACAGCAACTTTCACTTTCCTGTCACATTAGCAACAACACCGCATCTCATTCAGAATGAAAGTTTTGGCCCTCACTTCCCTCCTTGCAGACTTGGCGTTTGCCTCTCCCTCTCCAAAACTCGACGCTCATATCATTGAGCGAGGGGAAAGCTTACGAACGCCTGGGCAACATCCTGAACGAGAGGGACTGCGTCTATACCAAGACTGAATGCACCGTACGATGACACCTCCCCTCCTTCTTCGTTTGCGGTCAAAGTTTCTGATTTTTTGTCTCTCCGACTGACATGATGCAACAGGGCTTGCTGGGACCGATGCCGGTAATATTTCTCGCTTGCCTCCTTGACATTTCTAGCGTTTTCGAATTCATCCCCAACGACTTCTACTCCCGGAGCATCGAGCAGCAACTAATCACTTCTCTCGTTCTAGCAATGCGTCCATTACGACGCTCCTATCGGCTGTTGCGAATCCAACTGGTGTGATACTGGATAAATGGTCTGCGATGTATGTATTTCCCTCTTGCCATCCGCAGATCTCGTTTCCAGAGCATCAATCAGCCATTTTGGTTACTACAGCGAGAAGAAAGAATTACTGACGTGGTATGTGATGAAAACAGAAATCAGGATCTTGGGCTGCCGGTCCTGTCCCTCCGCCATATTTTGTAAGTGAATGAGTCCACCAGTGTTCTTCCTGCCGGAATACAAAAAGAATCTTCTATGCGTGACAGGCTTATTAACAATGTGGACTAGGGTGATGCTTGCTTGTGCGTCGTACCTTGCGATGGTTGAAGCAGATGAGACTCGCTCCTCATCAGCTGAGGTCTGAGATCTTGTAAAGCTGCAAGTGTGTTTTATGGCTGTAAGGATGGAGATCAAGCACTAGTTCATCATAATTACAATCTCAAATCGAGACTCTGAACTTGTGTTTGAAGACCACAACTCAATCCATCACGATTCTCGGCCCATTATAATGCTTGCTCGCATGGGCGAACCAATTGCCAATACCAACGACCGCAATGACTACAAGCACAACCGCCGCATAATCTAAGATCCTACCAGTCAGTATTCACTCACGATCAAAGCGATAGAGACAGATGACAAATACTCACTCATCGTCGTTCCCGTGACTGGTATCGCACCAGGGAAACAGAAAAACACCAACTCGAAAACCGCACCGACCACAGTCCCCACATTCGCCATCCAACCCACCAGTCCAGGAACCCAGAATTGCCTCTTCCTCGGCAAGATCTCCTCACTCCTTCCTCTCCACAACAGCAAAGCGCAAGGGATCCCAAAGGACAGCATCTGTAAGATGATACTCGTGTTGATCAAGGATGTGAATGCTGTGGGGGAGCCCAGATAAATGCAACCTGCGGCAAAGACGCAAACAGCGTTGAAAAGGAGTGCGTTGACTGGAACTTGGAGTGACGGCGAGATCTGTCCAAGGTGGGAGGAGAACAGTAGACCATTGTCGCGACCGAAGGCGTGGATGAGGCGGGAGGTGGTTTGTTGCATGGCGATGACGACGAAGAAGAGGATCAGGATTAAGGCGACGAGGAAGATTGTCGCTGCGGCAGAGGAGCGGAGGGCTTGGCGCCAGAGGGTGTAGATTGGCATTCTGTAGGTCAGGTCATGATATAGTCAGTGATGATGCTTTAAGCATCGTATATGTGTGTGCGTCACGGGGAGGGAAAGGCGTACGTGGTATTCACCAGATCTTCCAGATCACTGATACCATAGCACATTGCCACGGAAAATACAAATCCGGTTATAAAGCCAATGGCGACCGTGACCATCAGTGCGCGAGGTACGGCAGTCCGTGGGTTAGTACAAGTCTCAGCCAGATGCAGGGTCGCATCAATGCCAGCGTACATGAAGCACGGTGTAGACAAGCCAGTGAGGAATGCAACAGCAGAAGGCCAGCCGGTGTTGTTCTCAAACGTTGCCCAGACGTATTCGGAACTTTGCTTGTCCGAGACAGCGAGCACGGCGATGGAGACTGCAACGAAGGCTGAGAGTGTGAGGTAGACTGTGTGGGACAGTGCTTTAGTATGGTCGTGCATAGAAGCATGGGAGTTGTGTTCTGCTTACATCCGATATCATGAACCCGTGGTGTGAAACGCATAACGAACATGTTATAAAGGAGTAGTACAAAGTTGATGGCTTGGTAGACCTAGACACTTATTAGCAACATCATAGAGCCACACAATCCAAGACACATATTGATCGCTCCAACATCCACCACCCCAATCAAACATTGATCGTCCATACATCCTTCAAAACCACACATGCCGATCGATCCAAACTCACCAAAAAATAATGCCACCCCTCCGGCACAAACCCCCCAACATAAAACGCCGGCAACGCCATAGTCATCTGCGCCCCCAGCAACGTCGCCGAAGCCGTCAAAGCCACCCACGACGCAGTCGCCACAATCCCACAAACATACGATACACCCCTCGCCCACTTCTTCGGCGCCACAATCGACGCAAAATGATATTGTCCACCAGCAGTAGGATACACCGAAGCCAATTCTGCCAAAGACACGCCCACACAAGCATAGAAGAACAATGCGAAGAATGTACCGTAGATGATATTCACGGGTCCCCCGGCGGAGACTGCGATGGCGAGACTTGATGCAATGGCGACCCAGCTGTTGCAGATATTGAAGCCTACGGCGACCATTGTTAGGGGACCGAGGTTTTTGCGTTGGAGGTGGGCGTCTTGGAGGATTTCTTGGGTTTGGCCATCTTGGATTGAATAGGCGATTTCCAGTTGAGGCCAGGTTTCGTGTTCGTTGGAGGGGTCTTCGCTCGGGGACTTCTCTGGTGCGGTATTATTTTTGGTTTCTCGCGGACGAGAGGAAGTCTGATTGTCGTCTTACCCTTGAGAATGTCCTTCGACATGATGTCTTGTGCGTTTGCCAGACCGGGTTATTGGGTCTGTGCTATAGCTCAGTGGGGCAGCAGGTAGTGCTCGATACGCAAGTATAATTGATTCAATCCAGTATGCAAATCCTCAAGATCGAAAAGCCCAAGACCAAATCTCCCTCCTGGCGGATTGCATCAAGCTTATAGCTCCAACCCAGCTTCTCCTCTCGTCGAATCTTATCAACCCTCATCGCCAACAAAGCTACCGACTCGTTGATCGTTTATCTCGAGAGTCGCAAGCGAACAGATACCTTCTCCGCATCCAACGCTACGCCGGCCTAGATCCAAAAAGCGAGCTAAACCTAATTCGGCAAAAAGAGTGAGTGCTTAAACAGACTTCGCACTAACTTGACCCTCGCAAAGCTGCTGATCCTTGTCTGCCGCACGATAGCCGTACACAGCCTTGATAATCGACTCCTTCTCCGTTATGCTATTGGCTGATAGCATGAATAGAGCACCGATGTCCCAAAAGAGCAATATTGATGAGATGGGCGGAGTCCACTGTCGTCGTATCTTTTTTCTTGTCCAGAGGTTTTGAAGATATCTGTTCAAACTTCATACCTTGACACGTCTTCTTTTCTCGATTGACAATTATTTCGCACATACTTCAACCCAGCATGACTTCTCGCGATGGCTACCAGTGGACTGAAAAGTCCGGTCTTGTCCAAGGCGTCCCTAGTATCGGAGTGATCCAACCACCGAGCAATATCGGCCAGAAACAAGAGCAATATGATGTGATTGTAGTCGGAGCAGGCTATTGTGGCCTAACAGCAGCGAGGGACGCGGCGTTGAGTGGTAGATCTGATCTCTTGGTCCTAAGATGCACGCATGCAAGTAGTCTTTCTGACTTTTCGTGAAAATCTAGGTCTCAAAGTCCTCCTCCTCGAAGGCCGAGATCGAATCGGCGGACGTTCTTGGTCATCGAACATTGACGGCTATCCATTCGAAATGGGTGGAACTTGGGTATCTTGGGGACAACCACACGTCTGGCGCGAGATTTCCCGCTACAATATGCGTCAAGAGCTGGAGTTGTCGTATGATTTTACAAAGGGTGTGAACCACTTCACCCTCACATCTCAAGACGGCAGCCGGAATATGAGCCACGAAGAGGAGGTGCGTTGTGTCCTGCGAAGGCTGAGGAGGGCAAAAATGGCTGATTTCGTGTAGGACAAACTCATGCAATCAGCACTGGAGAAGTTCGTGAACGTTGACGGGAACATTGGCAAGACAATAATGCCATTCCCGCATGACGAATTTCACAACCCGGAGGTGAAGAAGTTTGACAAACTTTCCGTTGCCGATCGCATGGCCCAGATCAAGCATCAGCTCTCTCCAGACGAGTACACAGCAGTCCTCAGCTTCGTCATGCTGTGTAGCGCCAGCACGCCAGAGAAGACAAGTTTCTACGAGTTCCTGCACTGGTGGGCGCTCTGTAACTTCTCATACGAGGACTGCATCGAGTATCTCATCAAGTACAAGTTCCGTGGCGGGCAGTCCAGCTTCGCGATCAAATTCTTCCAGGAAGCAGTGGAGACTGGAAGACTCTCTTATGCCTTCAACTCGCCAGTCGCCAGCGTCACTCAAAGCCAGCAGAGAGTACAAGTTCGCACGCGCGCTGGAGATGTTTACCACGCCGCCCGACTGATCTCAGCTGTACCGCTGAATGTGCTGAATGATATTGCGTTCTCGCCACCTTTGGCTCAAGGCAAGAGGGTTGCCGCTAGCACCGGACATGTGAATAAGTGTGTCAAAGTCCACGCTGAATGCAAGGGTCCCGAGTTACGATCATGGACTGGAGTGAACTATCCGAACGGCCAGCTGCTCTATGCCCTAGGAGATGGCACGACTCCAAACGGAAATACTCATGTTGTAGCATTTGGTGCCGATCATAATCAATTGACGCCGGAGAAAGACATCGAAGTGACCAAGCAAGCATTTCAAGATTTGACCAATATGGAGTTGGAGCGAGTGGTACGTTCAACATCGGTCTCGAGGTTGTCAAATTTGACTGACGTTTGTTTCAGGTCTTCCACAATTGGGCCGATGATGAATTTGCGAAAGGCGCCTGGTTCTTCTCTCCACCTGGCCTGGTAACAGAAAGCCTTGACGACATGAGAGCAAGACAAGAGAACATCTTCTTCGCGAGCTCTGACTGGGCCGTAGGCTGGAGAAGCTTCATCGACGGTGCGATTGAAGAAGGTACTCGAGCTGCGTTCAATGTAATCCAAGACCTGAAGGCGAAGAAGGCCAGTGGTCCTATCAAAAGCGTCTTATGAGAGGCTGTGTTAAAAAAAAAAATGCATAATTATGGCACGCATCTCCGATGAGTAGCTCCAGTTTTCACATCGGTAGCACCGGTCTCAAAGTCCCAAGTCCCAAATTCCAGCCTCCGTTGGAGAAATCTTGCCAGATACGCTCCAAGCTTTCCAAAGCGGCCAGTATATTGTTCATCCTCGTCTTCCGATATATCTCACGAAGCTTGACTTCAAAGTAATGTCGATCTGTGAGAAGTGTACTGCTCGCGGCAGCAATAAAGTATGCCCACACAAGACAATGCATGCCAGGCGTGTCAATCTCGATCTGCTCAGTAAGAGATCGCACGCATGTCACTTTTGATTGGATTTGATCTCGGCTGGATGGTGTCGCCTTTTCCAGCAGATATATGTCCCTTGCCAGTTCGATCGCGTGCTTGTAGATGGCGATTAGATGCGTCCATGCTGGATTTGAAGTTTGACAGGTCAGTAACCAGCCTAAGTAGGAGTCCAGGTTGCCGCCAAGGATGTTCATGCCGGCTTCAGAGTCGATGAATGCTGGAGTGAAGAGCTCGAACCTGTAACAATTATTGAGCTTCGAAACGCTATGATCATGTACATGTGACTAAGTACTCACATCCTAGTTTGCTGCACAAGAAACTCCCGAGACTCAGGCGGCGCTTGAGCAATTGCCCGGCCATCCTTTACAGTCGCTGCCAACATATTGAACAAGTAAGCAAATTCACTTGATCCAGTGACAGTCTCGCCGACAAGAAGCACCAGCAAAGTCATCAATGTCGAATAATTGAAGACTCGTGCGTCGTCACCTTCGGCGACATTTGCGCGCAGCCGTCTAATGATTGCGGACCGTCCTGCTTCGGCACTTGTAGAAGCCTGACTTCGTGACAAACCCAAATGAAACGCCGAAACGACGCAGACTGCATTCTGTACGAGTTCATCTTGCATCGCGATAGGGAGTACGAGATGTCGATACCCATTAGAGTTGGTCTCGAATGCTACCATAGCAGGAGCAATATGAGTTGAAACTAATAAACGTCAGCGCACAAGGAACGAAAAGCATGCCTGGGAGCCTTGAGCATACAATGATTGAACAGCATAGAAATACCAGGCTTCAGTGGCTCGAGCAGCAAAGCAGAGGACAAGTCAAACACTGGCAAGGCCACGCTCCTGCTGATTTGAGTCTCATGGTGTAGTAAAGTCGTGTCCTCGGTTCCGTCTGCTGCTAAGCTGGAAGACCGAACCAGCGTATTCTCGACTTCACCTTCCCTCTCACCGGTTTCTTCGCGAGGAGCAGCACACTCTTCTCCGCGTCCGCCACTTCGCTCTCCTAAAACCCTCCCAACCTCACCTTTTCGCACACGCTTCCTCAACCTCCCCTCCCCATCGTCTTCTTCTTGAATAGTCCGTTTCGAGCGCTTCGCCGCCCCATCAACAAACCTCCATTGGAACCCAATCCCACTACACTCCAACCCTTTCGTTGCACACTTCTGACACACCGGACTATGCAAATCGCATGCGATGCGACGTTTGGAGCACTGTCTGCATCCCGTTCTCATGATTTCTTCTTATGCGGCGCATTGATGCGACTGAGAAGTTTTGTCTTATTGTCTGAAATTGGGGAACGAAGCACGAGCGAGAGAGAGAGAGAAGTGGAAAGAGGTGGAGAGCAGTTGCTTCCTTCTTAGCGCGATCCGCCTTTGCCGAGAGGGTTGAGGATTTGACGTGAATTTATGGGCTCTATATAAATTTTGATTACCACACATGTGATAGCCATGAATCAGTACTGAGGTGGCTCTAATATGTGCGGGCCCAAGTAAATCGACCTAGCTTTTACCTGCAAGAGCTGCTGAACAGATCGCTCTCCATTATTTTAATGAGTTTCCCCTCATAAGCGGCATCAAGACACATACATGTCAGTCCTCCAGATCTCACCCCAACCCACTAGAATACAATACCCGAAGGACTCATGCCATTCCACGCAAACTGCTGCGGTGTGAAGGCCATGCTCGGATCGAATTGGGAAAAGCCATCGTTGGACATGTCATCAATGTGATCCAGCATACTGCTTCCTGCTATTGAGTTGTTGTTCTCCACAGCGAAGTCCCCGACCGCACCCAAATCCAGCCAGCTGAATTGGTTGATGGAAGGAGGTGCGGTGTCCATGGGCATGGCCTCCGTCCCACCACGCACAGGCGGCAATCCAGGTATGCCGTTCTGCGCAGGAACAGACTTTGGGCCATCATTAGGCTCCGCTATGCTGCCGCGACCAGCGGGTGGCTTTCTCCAAAGCAGGCGCACGAGTCGAGAGTATCGGTCGCCGACGTCGTTGGGGCAAGCACTCGACTTTTGCAAACAGTCCATGGTGTCGCTGATTAGGCGTTTAACTGATCCTCTTGTATCGCCGGCCATAACACCAGTCGATCGCGCTTTGTAGAGGAACACGGCCGAGTAGATGACGTACAGATAATAGCGGAGTGGCATGTATCGGAACGTCTCCTGAGGGTCGACGAAGCTACAGAATGTGCTGAGTAGAGCCTTTGCAGCATCTATCGCGTCGTAGATGAACCGGGCATCGGGAGTGGCGGCAACGTCGGCGAATGGGTAGGGAACAGGTCGATTCGGTTGACCGTTCTCCATGGCGTCCTTCATCTTCTGTGTCAGGCGGTTGAGCGTGGCCTGCTAGCAATCAGCATCGAATGTATTACGAGGCGATCAAGAGTACTGACCTGGTATGCAAATGCATTGACGTACAGTCGTAGATATTCGTACGACAGAATAAGGCTAGCTTTTAGCGGCGGTGAGCATGTGAATGTTCCCCACGATTCGTTCCAATGCCTGAGCGCCACTCTGAAATCGTCAATGTACTTGACATATTCACCACCAAAGTTGAGCTGATTCGAACGACTCTTGGTCGCATACAGCACATCATGCGCGTTGCTGAACAACTGTGTGAGTTCCAAATTCGCCTGGTAGATGGCTGCGAAGTCGTCGTGTCGGTGCAATCGTGGTTGCAGACTGGGAAAATCTTGCGCTCGCAATGCCGTCATTGGACCTGGTCCTCTTGACCAAAATGCCTTTCCTATCCTCACGGAGACCTGTCGATCACTCATGTAACAGCTCGCCCAAGCCAGGCGTTTCCGGTTTAGATCAGCAGATTGGGATTCACTTTCCGCGCGGAAGCCCGTCCTGTCGATGCCGAGGAGGTATCCGAGACGGATGGCGGTACCAACGTACATCCAAGCAGCACAATCTTCCTCGCCGCGCCCGATAGCAGGCGTCGACTGCGGCCGCCTCGGAACCCACTCTGCTAAGATGAGCATAGCTTCAACAGCCTCGACTGAGCCGGAGCCACTGTATACAAGATTCGCGACAAGTGATTGCATGTGAGCGGAGCAGTCATCGTGCACTTGCCACCAGTCCTTCTCGTCCTTGGAGGCGACGGTCAATATGGCGGCAAGTAGATGAGGCTCTTTGGCAGCGATGGTTGGCAAATTACTCGGATCCATGGCCGCTGGATTGGCCAGCGGAAAGAATGGGTGATATTTGTCTTCATAGCTAGAAGATAGTCAGTACTGGTGGAGTAGCGAATTGCCATGTTCATCACATACCGGTACAGCAACGCTTGGATCATGTCCAAGCTGAGCTTGCCCTTATTGAGCGGTGGGTAATCGATGTGGTTACTGGGGGTGAGCGGTTGGCCCGAACGGGAGCCATCTTGAGGTTGGCTGCTGTGACGTGCCACAAGCGGTTGTGTCGGTCGTCCGTATGGTCCGGCGTGCATGGGTGGCAGTTGATTGCTCCCAGAATCGCGCTCGGCGACGTGGGCGAGGAATTCCAGAGCATCGGCGGGGTTTTGCAGGTCTGTGGAGGCGACAGTGTCATCGACGGTCATCTTGGCCGTCGGCGTAACGGCACCATCATTTTGCAAGGGCGGCAGTGTCCTCGAATCTGGGTTCAGGGAGCTCCAGCTCGGAAGGCGTTGCTGGCGTGGCTGCTGCAGATTTGGGTCCAGGACATGGTGCTGATCAGTCCTCGGCGGAGGCGGTAAGGCCAGTGGCCTGACGAGGCTTTCTATGCTGCCTGGTGGTCCTGGAAGGGTGTGTGGGGAGGGTCCAGGAGTTGTATTTGCAACATCAGCAGTACCTCGTTTCACACGCCGGCCACCACGACGTGAGCCTCCGAGGATGCATTCATGCTGCTCGCGAATGCATCGTTCGCAGGGTGGCCGCCCGGGTTCTCCACTGCTGTAGCTGTTCGCAGCATGTCAGCCACAGCTCGCAAGTAGACCGTTGCGGCGCAGGAGGGAAGGCCGTCAAACAGCGGGCAATGCAATTGCGCACATGGTCGGTAGAGTCGAGGATGTGAAAGTGCAGAGGCAGTCGGCTGTTGACGGCATTGCATGGTGTGGTGTTGCACAGCCAAGTCGCCGGCAGGGGTGTGATCTCTCGCTGGACATGAGACAGCGATGGAAGACTTACAGGTCGCATCGTGACTTGCGCTGGCGACAGTGCAGACACGCCCTGTACGTGCGCTTCTCGCGCTCCGACTTGGGGCCTTCTCGCCTGGGCTTCGTCGCGGAGGCCGTGGCGGTGGTGGTGGTGGTGTTGGCGGCATCGGCACTTTCGCTTCCGCTATCGTGCTCCTCGTGCTGCTCGTTGTTCTCCATGGCCGGGTGGAGTCTGCGTGCGCGCGCAAGCGGGAGCCGACTGACGGCGATTGCCAGTAATGAACAACTGCGCCGTGGTGGGTGCGCCGTTACTATCGCCGGCCGCTTGGCTGACTGGTATGCTGGCGGGACTGGACGGCTCACGGGCAATGGAGAAGAGGAGGACGAGCAGATGCGCAGGCAGACTGACAGTCGTGCCCTCCCCGCTTGCCTACGCACACCACACCACGCACGATGCAAGACCAGGCAGAGACAGGCGCGATCGCGAGCGCCCAAAGACTGGCATCGAGCATGGATCAGGAAACGACGCGTGATCTCCCGCGCCCAAACTCTATCCGGCCCTCCAGAAATCTTCGCGCCACTCTTCAGCTCCAAACGACACCACACCTGCGCGATTTTTGGCCCATCACCAATCGCGTCGCATCACCTCCATGGAAAGTGATGTGCTTGATGCGCACAAACAGCTGCATGTGCACCAAGACGCGCATGTCAACGTCGTTCATGCACCTTCGCAGCGGCACGGCACAAGCAGGCCTCTGCCATGTCTCTATTAATATCACGGCCTCATATCGTTGCACGGCAGCTTCCATTGAGGTGGGATGACTGTCTACACTGCAATCTTCATATTGGCCAACAACGCTCCCTGCGCGTCATCGCTGATCTTGACTACCCAGAACTTGCTCTCGTTCAGCAAAAACAACTCGCCTTTGCGCCCAAAGCAAAAGTTCGCGACACCACCCTGCACCTTGATCTTTCCGATCAGACTGCCTCCAGGCGTCCAGACGTGAACGCCATCCCCGCAGCCCGAGTAGACATTGCCTTGCAAATCGCACTTGATGCCGTCCGGGATGCCTGAGTATGTGGTCAGCCTCTGAGAGAATATCGGGGAAGTCATCTCACGATGCGAGAGACTAACCTTCGTCCGCCATCGCGAATACCCGCCTATTGGCCAAGAAATGCGAGCCATGCCTGTCCATCACATCAAATGCATATCTGCGGCATGTTGTTAGTCCCTCACAAATCCTTGTACACTAATCTTCCCACGTGGAAGACTCACATGTGTGATGCACGCGTCAGATCTGTCGTGCCATCTCCGTGGATCCAGTCCGTATCCGTCACATAAAGCGTCTGCTCATCTGGAGAAAAGCACAATCCATTCGGCCGACCAAACCCATCAGCCACGACTCGGATATCTCCCGACTCAGGATCAAATCGGTACACCTGGCAAGGTAGCTGCGGCTCTGGACGGAAACCTTGCTCGTGGCCATAGATGGGATCGGTGAACCAGATCGACCCATCAGTATGGATCACGACATCATTCACGCTCGTGAAGCGGCGATGGTGGTACGAAGACAACAGCGTCTTGGTCGC
>JAASLG010001396.1:0-82504 GCA_013365235.1 Cercospora sesami
TTCTTCAAGCACACTTTTTTCTGTCATTGTGCACTCCGTGATGCAAGATTTATCCTTTTCCCGTTTTTTTTTTCTATCATGGTACGTGAGTTGAAATCCCGTTGTGTGTTTCGTCTCGATCCCTCTGGCGATTCCACGAGCATTGTGCCGCTTGCATACAGACCATTCAGCGCGGCTATCCCCCCGTTTCTTCATTCAGATCACATTCGGGTCAGGTTTCGACTGAAGTCGTACAGAACCAAGATCTTCTACAACAACTTGGATCTATGCAGGAACGGCGTTGTCACAGCCACGGATCTTGTGAGACCGAGACATACATACATTTGCCACGATACATCTGCACGCGGTCCTGGGACCCAGCCGGGCCAGTTTGAGACATGGGACCCTGTCTGATCAACGCAGGTCCCACGAGCACGACGTGCATGAAGTCTGTTCAGTTTTGTGGAAACTTTTACTGGTTACGAATGATGTGGATTCACGAGGAACACGTGCTGCTCGGTTGAAGTGGTTGTCTCTACGGGTACTACGAAGACTGCTAATATTACAAGTAGTACTTTTGCCCACATGTTGATTGTGAATCAACTGTGCTCTTTCTCCAAGGAGGACGAGTTTCGTGCATCGAGACGACGCAGGTGTTAACTAGATTTCCTCGAAAGACTGGAGCGGATGCTTGGAAAGAGCAAGTCTGACGTTCAATTCCAGGGTCGATATTGTCAGACTGTCAGTTTGTGAATCAGTCTGGATAAAAGAAATTGTCTCTGCCGGTGTTCAGGAGTGTGAGGCTGGATGTTTTTGTTTTGGGTGCTGATAGCTGGGGATTGTGAATTGTCTTTGTTGCAAGAATTGCGGTGGTGCTTGGTTACCAGGCTGGGAAAGTCGCCGTAGCTTAGAAAGGGCTTCATGCCTTTGATTTGAAGTTGTCGAGAGTGTTGGATTGATGCTGGCTCGGGCAAAGTGAGTGTCGTTCTGTACTGGGATGGTTTGAACTGGTGCAGATGTTTGTCTCTGAGGTGTGCCTTTTGAGTGCGCGAGGCAGAGCGTATTTATCAAGAACGCTAGGGCCTTATTCACAAAGTCGTGAACTTCACAGCACTATGGAATGAGTGGATGAGTGGCACGATGCTAGTACGCAACGTGATCGCAGAGTAGAAGGCGCCATGCCATGTTGCTTTCCCCGCTGTCAGTGCATATTCCCATCTCTCTGTATCTCTTCCTATCGTATCGGGGCCCAGACTCGGAAACGCGGAAGACCTGAGCGGCATTCTTCCATAGGGCTTGAAGCAGGAAAATGCGTGGAAGCAGCAATGCGTACGACAAAATATTATGCATTGCCATTTGACTTGCCCTTGAGTAAACCACGAAAATGAACGCTCGCTCGAAAAACACGTACATTTCGTCTCTCATTCATGTTTGTCCCATCAGATAGAAGTCTCGCTTTCTTTCACTCGGCAGCACCTCACTCCTGGCTCCCGCTATGTGCAATTTGCAGGGACTCTTCCATTCTGCCCTTCCGAAGTTCAACGTCCCTATGCTCTTGTTCTCCCGGAATTACCACGCATTGCGATCCCAGTTCGGATCCTGCACAAATCCTCCAAGCACTCTGCTGCCCGTCTGCAAAAGCGGATGCCCCACTACAATCCTCAAGAATCTCTCCAATCCCTTCCTTCGCTCCTCAATCACCGCATCATCAAAACGATTGAGGTACACTTTCCCCGGCAACGGCGGAATACTAACTCGCGCCGATTCGCGCTCCAATAGATCGCGGAACACTTCGAAATCCGAATATCTTCTTCGCACTTCAGACCGTCGGAGCTTGAAGGCCGGGATATTGGTGCTCAATCGGATGAGATAGGTAGTGTAGCGAGAGTTAGGACTGGACGTAGGTTGGTGTGTTTGAGGATCGGTGACTTCGATTTCGAGAAAGTTTTCGGGTACGCCGTAGATCTCTTCAAAGGATTGAGTGTGGGACTCACGTCCGGTGCTGGCGAAGCCGGAGGGAAGCGTCCAGCCGCCGCGTTGTTCGAGAGCGGTTTTGGGGGTGGTTGTGGTGGAGTGTTGCTGCGAGTCATGGGGCTCAGCAGCGGGGTCCGCTCGGGGCTCGATGCGCTGCATGGTGGGAGGCGACAGCGACGGTGGCGGTGGTGACAGTGCTATGTGTACTTGGAGTGTCGTGGAAGGGCGGTGATTGAGCTTCTAGAACCTGCAGTGTGGAAGATGGAGGAAGAGGAGGAGCAACAGCTGCTGCGTCATTGGAGGTCGGCTCCATGTCGCGTGCGCAGCAGTCAGGGTCGCGATGTCCACAACATCAACATGTCCAACGCAATGACACGCCCGAATCTCGTGCCATGGCGGCACGCGTATCGCCTCCAACTCCAACTGCTGCTGGCCCCAGGAATGAACCTACGACCGCACGCCGCGCATGCGATTCCTGCTATGCTCTCAAGGAGAAATGCTTCTACGCGGATGCCACCTCCGACTGCCACCGCTGCTGTAGGCTGAAGAAGAAGTGTACCGACGACAGACCTATTCGCCAGTCAGGCCGTCCGCGAAGAAATCGGCCAATTCCGCATGGCATCTGCAAGCGATCTTCAGCTGCCGCGACTCAGCATGCCATCTGCAAGCGAGCTACAGTGATAGCAGCCAAGCCTTCACCAATGCTGCCCCCGTTTGGACTTCTTTCTGCACGGCTCGGTCCCGCGGACGAGTACTTGCTCGTCAATTACATCGAGCCGCAGGATGTCGGCGATCTCATGGTAGCGCCGAGAATTGGAGAGGAAATGTTCCAGCAAGCCATTCAATGTCTGCTTACAAACTACGATGACCTTCGAGACGGCTTCCTATCACTCTATGGCTCGTACCTGACTGCTCTTGGGGTTGAAATGCCTGGCTACACGTACGAGAAGAACATTCGTCAAGGAACGCGTGCTCTTGCCAAACTCGGCTCCTGGCAGCTACCGCACGATTATCAAGCTTTTGTGCCGTGGCTATGGCTGGGTGTGATGATCTTGCTTCACGGTCATTGTGTACTTGGCTCGAACAATGCACCTGTGAGGCGGTACATATTGACACATTTGAAGCAGCTCGGCGCGAGTGGCGAGAAACTGGCGTTGCATCCTGTGGTCGTATCACAGATCGCTCTCGATATACATGACAGTCTCATGCAAGGGCAAGTACCCATACTGAATATGCCCGAGAGTTTCGAACAACCACTTCGATACGAAATCTTGGCGGGGTTGTGCCCAGAGATATTCCGCTTTCTATATGAGCTATGTGAGATTCTGGCAACAAGAAGTGCTTTTCTTGACGCGACGGAGGTCCTTGAAGCTCGTTCATTAGACCTTCTGACTAGAGTCGAAGCATGGCATCCTTGTTTCCCGTCGGGAGTCTTGGACGAGCTTACCTCGACGGAAGCAATCCATATCCAGACACAGGTTCGAGTGCACAAAAGTGCTCTCAAGCTCTTCATCCATCGCTTGCGTCACCCATTCAGCGAAGATGATGAAACGGCACATTCCACAGCATTGAGCATCTTTGCGGATCTCGATCTTGCGACAGCATTATCAAGCGAACCCCCAAGTCTCGTCACTCTGCCTTTCATCGTTGCAGCAATAGAGGCATGGCCTGGTGACCGCGAGCGAATCAATCGCGACATTTCGGTCTACATTGATGGCATAACGCACCTAGTTCACGCTCGTAACAAAGAGTTTCTGAACATCATTTGGAGTCGCAGAGACTCTGGTCATTCTTTCAAGTGGGTTGACATCATGGACGAACTGCCAGAACTGAGCATCAATCGAGTCGGTGGCAGGAAGAAAGCCCCCGCCGGAGGGAAAATCGTTCCAGAACAGAACACTTTGCAAGCTGGCTGAAGGACTCGGCAATGACGTTCCTTCATCTCTGTCTCCGGATCTATGGACAGAATACCCTCCTAGTCCGTCACCAATACTCTGGGCTTGATGCGGTCTCACGCTCAACGCACTCCTTCGTCTGTGCACGTGCCAGGGATGTCTCCACCGGATGGGCAAACCCTCCGGTTCCGGTCACGTGCCGTATGGAGTGGTCGTTCAGCAGGAAGAATGGCGTGTTTAAATAGCTCGACTTGTCCAAGCCAAGCCTGTTCAACGTCTCAAACCAGCCCGCGAACGCTATCAACACTGCCGCAATGTCCACGAGCGCCGGCGGTATCGAATACAATCCAAACCTCAAAGGACCCGGTCATTTTCCCGTCCTATGCTGGGGTCATAACAGTATATCTCGCCTTTCATGTACTTCCTCCAGCACGAATGCAAGATCTGACGTACCGAACAGAGCTTCCAAAGCAGAAAGGCCAGATCACGTATACTCTTGGACGAAACCAACATCGTCCTACCTTTGCTCTATGGAACCATGGCATCTTTGCTGGACTTCGAAACACGATTAGACGATGCAGTGGACAAGCACTCTATGTCGTCCCGCCGTTTCTTGCAGCTTGGGTGGCGGTGAGTTGGGCCGAGGAGAGGTGAGACCTAAAGTCTCCTATCTTGCCTTTGCAAGGCTTATTCGGGCGCCCGCTGAATCGAAATGCAATCAGAAATCGATACCTGAATTCGAAGAAAGGACGCGTAGAGGACACAGACGAACAGTGAACTCATTCTTCTTGCTTCGGAACGAGTCATACGAAATGATCACAAGAAGCACACGATCCTTTCGTGGAAGATCTTCAGACATTCTTCAAGCGATGCATTGAGATATTTGGAAAGGACCATTACATTACACATTACAGTGGTTTAAATACACTCATTGCGACTACGCCAACCCTGTCCAAATCGAGCCATCTGTCAGTCCTCATGGATAATGCGAAAGTGCGGGGTTCTTCCAGCAGAAGGCCCTGTGCAACATTGCTTGTGCGGCAGTCGAATGTCAGTCCAGTCAGACTGGTCGCGGCGCTGGCGTGATTACAGCTTCCGATGGGTCGTTGAGGTCGCTCTCAGTCGGTGCGCTTCTCGTACGAGTCTGAAGAGTGGTTGGTAGCAAATCGTCTTCCGGTGCTGCGTTCGTCGGTGTCGCGATCACCGTGACGGTTTTGCCGGCCGGTGCTTGCGTTTTGTCTCCTGACGCTCGGGTTTTGCCTGCCAGTATAGAGCTGGCTCTGAAACGCTCATGATCTGCCCATTTCCAGTACATCTCAACAAGTTGGATGTAGAGCGGAAGCAGCTCCTTCACCGTGTTGCTGTATCGGTCACGCCACATCTGAATGACATTACCGGCGTGTCCAAAGCCTGTGGAATACATGTCGACTTTTGGGCTGCGCTTGGCAAAGACAGATTTCTGGTCTTCATGCTCGTCACGCTCGCGCGGGGCCGGCCCACTGTCTGCTGTTCGCTCGAGCTGTGCCGAGTCATGATTGTCCGCCTCGGAATCTGTCGCGAGGATATCCTGGAGCGAATCCAATACTTCGCGCTTGAATGGCGAATGCTGGAGCATCAGTTGCTGTAGCACCGTGGTGATCGAGTTGAAGTCCGTCTTGATTCTCTCCTCAATTGTGGGCAACTCTTTCGCACAGACGTCGAAGGCGTTCCACGTTTGCTCCAAGACAGCCGGGGGATCGGGCCAACGTGCGCGAAGATGGTGGCCTTCGACGCCGGGACTGTCAAATGGAAGAAACGTCGGAAGAGGAGGGGTTTGGCTTGTGATAGGTTTTTTGTCTGATCCAATGATCATATTGGCCGCTTCTTTCTGAATGCGTGCCAAGGCGTCGGCCACTCGTGAACTTAGAGCATTGAGATTGGTCTTCTCCGTGTTGCAACCATCCAGCCATCCGGTGTATGCGCCCTCCATCACGGCGTATTCTGGATGATGGTCTCCGGGTGACCGCCGATCGTGGTGAGGGAGCACCTTTGGTTCCAGTGGGGGAGACGGGGAAACAATGTACTCGCAGTTGACAATTTCATCCATCAAGTCTCTGATTCTGGCCTTTTTGTGATCAAGGTCCTGTTGGATCTCCGCGAGCAGGCGTTCGCGGTCTCGGACATGGACAAGACAACTGATCTCTCTGGCACACCATTCGGATTTGGTCGAATTGTATGCGCCAGTGAATGTAGGGTATGAACCACTTGTCGTGGAAGTGGCCTGATCTGTGGCAAGAGTAGGAGATGAAGAGTTATGCGCAGCGTCGTGGGCCTGCTGAGACAATGACTGGTCGAATGCGCTAAGGAGGTCGATGCCGTCGGTTCCGCGACGGGCATTATCATGCTCCTGAATCGCGTCGCTTAAGGGCTTTCCCGCACCGCATTTCTGGAATCTCGCGACCGATGTATAGTACCTCAAGCGAGCCTCCAGACGCTCCCTTTGCTCTTCAAAATCCTGCGCTTTGCCCGCGAGATCTACTGTTCTGGCGTGGCAGGACTCGAATGAACGCAGACATTGCTGATCATTTCTGCTTCCGCCTCTTGGGACTAGAGAAGGTACTGGAGTGGCTGAAAGCCCGTGGGCAAGGTCTGTTGGTGATGATGCGGAGTCCACGTGATGAGAGGCGGAAGTCACCTCGGAAGCTGAAAGCAAAGGGTGAATCGAGGAAATACAGAGGATGATCAAGCGTCCTGCTGACTTCATGGTTACTGTGAGACCACAAAAGCAGGCAAGCGCTTTGAGAGATGAAGTGAAAGGAGTGATTCCTCAAGCTCACAAATTGCTCGTATCACACTTTATATGCATCCCTCTGTCTCCTCTCAGAGTTGCTTCCGCTTCCACGGACGAAGGCGATACGACGTCCACGAACAGCCTGTCTCTAGCAATGCGCACGAGACCAGCTGGATCAGCTTCAAACTTCATGACTGGATGCCCGAGCACGGATTCAGCGATGTACCGCCTGTAGCTGGCATGTCAAATGGTTTTGATCAGCTATACCGCCTTAATCCTGTTCGCAAGTGGCGACGTGAAGCTCTGTGACCTACGGCTTCGTACATTGGCAATCTTCAGGAACCACGCGGTACCAGTTCACGGAATGCTTTGGCGAATGTCTGGATGAGATGTAGCTCTTTTGAAAGTGCAATGATCGCTCCACAATACCTAATCAGGCGGTATATGCCCAATGCAAACAGCGGAAAGATAGGAAGCACTCGGCGGAATCTGAGAAAGTTCTGTGGGGAACTCTGCTCTACTGTCGCGAACTTCGGACCAGTTTCTGAGCATGATTCCCCGCGACGATGAATGGCCACCATCTTTGGTCCTGCTACACGGGATGCCAAAAGTGGCTGGAAGGCACTGCAGCCCAAACTCAATTTCGACCTCTGTTCCTCGCAGACGACACTCGCCTTTTGCACGGGATCGATTTTACCCCTCATCACAATGTTGCACACCCATCATGAGCATGTAGTAGACCAGGCCTTATCGCAGACCGGCCATGTATCGCATTTGTGCTTGCAGCTGCCGGGCCATCCAGAGTGTCGGCAGACCATAATTTATCGCTCGTTTCCCCTCGATTCCATGAACGCTCCGAAGAAAAAAAAAACGTCAGAGCCTGACCGTCTTGTCTCAAGAGGACGACTCTATTCTCTCCGCTTACAGTCGACCTCCTGAGCTCAGGATGTCGACCACGACACGATCTGGCCGCCATCCTGGCATCGTTCACAACCTCCTGGCGCTATTTTGCTCGTTGTTACTGATTTCTGGAGTCCGATCAAGAAGCATTCCAGTCACTATGCGACCAGCGATACTCGGACCGGTCCTGCACACAAAGCAGTCGGTCGCACCAAGCCCAAGCATCAAGTTCTGCTCAGCATCTGATGAAAGATGTGCGAATGGTCGCTATAACCCCGATAAATGTTCTGGTGAGCTGACTTATGACATGTAGCGTCCGACGTTCTTGATTGTCGCACTATGTACCATAAAGAAAAGCTCTATGTAAATCTGGAGGATTCCGAGGGGCTGTTGCAAGACAGTCGGGTACTTTGTGACGAAAATGCGGATTTCCACAAGCCTACCGAGGTTGTGTTGCGATTCAACGACCAATATGGCTTTGAGCTCGCGCGTTCACAGTGGAACGACGGGGAGGGACTGATCTTCGCGGTCGAAGATCCGCACTGCTTCCATCCTGATGGCGATCGGTCATTCTATCTGCAAGTGAAGCGATCTGTCTCGGTGATCACCAGCCACTGACTGTTATAGTGCTCATGGAATCGATTGGGACGAGACGAGCAACATTGCGGTCATTCGCGCGACACCACAACATGCGTCTATAGCCGCCGTGAACTCGGAATGGGCAACCCGGATGACAAGCAGCTGGATGGAGGTTCCGCCTGGGTACTTTGCAGATGCCAGACCAAGCTCTGGAGTGCAATCCTGTAGGTCGAGGAACTTTTGGTAGATACTCCTCTGCTGACGCCGAGTAACTCAGATCTGGATCCGGGTAAAATTGAAGTGCATGACAAGCCCTCTCTTTTCAAGCGAGATCGCACTGCAGCAAAGCTGTGCATCAAAGGCTTACTTACACCAGGTTGGAATTTCGGCTTCCTCGGCACTTTGGAACGCTGTGCGCTCGGAGCACCCCTCACGAGGGTCATAGAGGATGTAATGCACAATGACGACACATCTAAACATATCAAGGCAGGCTGGGCTATAACGAAGATCAGCCCCTTGCTTGGATGCGTGATCGCAGGGTTGGGTACGCTCGTTGCACCGACGAAGATTGCGATCGGTCAAAAGTGGAATTATCATTGGGAAAACAAAACCATCAGTGTGCCATGGGGTATTGATGAGACGAAGTTCGTGTGCAAACATTCGTCGAGCTCTCGATCTTCACTAAGACTTGACAGTTTTGATAGGAAACTCCCACACGCCGCTGTCCGTTGTCCCAACTGCCATGCAACGGGCGAATTTGGAGCCGGTTTGAAACTCGACTTTGATCTTCTCGGTCGCCACCACAAAGGCCCCAATATTTGCACGAACAGCGACAAAGACAAAGACCAAGCCAAGCCTCTTACTCGAAGACGCAGGGTTTCCAGCGGCCAAAAGTTGCCACATGAGGTGGTAAGTAAGAGACATCCGACGGCAAGGTGCATGTATCCACTGATGACGTGCGCAGTGGATGGAAGTTCACCGAAAAGCACTGCATCACCACCGAGCAGAATATGTGCGAAATGGTCTGAAGAAGAGAGACGTCAAAGAAATATCCATTCTGCACGACAGGCGTTTCACGCGGTCCGCGAACCATGACCATCACTTTGGGAAACCCAAGTGTGACCCTCATGACGAGACCTTTCCAGAATGCAACTTAGGAGAGGTCATCGCTTATCATAAAGCTTGCGATTTCTACTTAGACAATACACTCTTGCACCCAAGCCAGACCCTTGCGGCCGCATTCAAATGCCTCGCAAAGACGTTTGGGGGGCAGACAGATTGCTGGCAGGAATTTCACGAAGACGCTGGCGATTTCAAGGGACCAAAAGACTTTTTGCACAAGTTCATCGTAAGGCACATGGACGAAGCCAGTTTTGAAATGGAGATCAAAGAGGAAATTAACGTCAAAGTCCAAGGCGAACTGGACATTGCGCTTGCCGGAGGAATGTGGATAGGTATTGACTTCATGAGCTGTGAGAGTGGTGCACATGCTGACAGTATCATCTCATTGGCTAGATCTTGATTTTCCCTATGGTGGCCCTCCAAAACCGCCGTCCTGGGGATATTTCATTTCAATGGGAGATGGCGCTCCACGTCAGTTGTGCTCATTTTCTTTCCTTTCTGGTGGATGCTGATGTTTGCGCAGTCATCATCAATGGCGCGGCAAAAACCGAACCAGGAGATGGCAATGGCAAGCCAGAACCACCAGGTTATGGCCATCATGTACGTGCATCTGCTTGGCCTGCAATGGAATAGTGTCTGTACTGATAGTCTAGAACCATGGCCTCGGCCGAATAGAATGGGGCGTGCCCGCGATTCGCCTGGAACAAGTCATTTCTGCTTCGTTCCAGGCCAATCTGACGCTTCCTGGTCTCGCGGCGAAAATCAGCCCAGGGAAGTTTAAAGTCGACCTTCTCAAGCAGAAAGGTGACATGGCCCATGGCGATGTGCTTGTTCATCTCGAATACCTCGACGCAGACATCGAAATGGCTGGTGACCCATCCTTCTCAATTTCTTGGTCTGTCGGTCCAGCCTTTAATGTTAATCTAACACCATGGATGTTCTTGCCACCACCTGCGGAAAAATGGACCGACAAACACGGACATCTCGAGCCACCACTGGCTTTTGGAGGACAATGGGTATGTCACGCAGACTGCTACCCCACTGATCATCAGGCCCCCCTCCGTTATTGAGCCATATGGCGACAAGTATGCTAATACAGTTTCCAGGATTTTGTTCGCATAGATTTGAAAGTTGGCTTGGCTCCCGGTAGGCGTCTTCTCTGTGACAAGCATTGCAAATACTGACCACCTACGCAGCTGACCATGAGGAATGTAAGGAGCATGAAGAAAGCCAAGGTAGACAATGGACCAAGGGCGGATGGTTCTTTGGTATCTACTTCCGTACAGGTATCAAGTACTACGGGTCCATTTTCGGCCAACGCTTTGATACAGCATCGTTCGGCAAACTTCAGGATGCGGCATACGCTATCAACGGGTTGTATTGGAGCGACCGCTTGCATTTGAAATGCACGCCCCTGGACGATGGTGAAAGCTTTGCAGATCACGTTGAGAAACGACTGAAGAAAGTCCTTCGCGATGCACAGAAGCACATCAAAGAAGCCGTGGAGAAGTTGAACGCGAAGCTACAGGCTCTAAGCAGCGATCGGCCGAGATATCAGCAAGGCGACATGGAGTTTTTCTGCGGCCCAGAGGTAAACGGTACATGTATGGGTTGGGAGGCGTTCGTGGGCTACCATAACATACATGCTGAGAAGGATCCGGAAGTGTACATCCCCCGGCTAATCCCAGAGACCACGGCAGAATGCGAGGCGGACCAGGCAGTTACCGAACACATCAATGGGACCCTAATAGATTGCAAGAACATCACAACACCGGGAGACTTCAATTACACGGAAACCGTCAAGACGGCCGCGAATGAGACTAGGACGATCGGTGACATCGAGTTATGCCATCTGCACAATAATTGTACTGGGTAATCACGGGCGTTATACTTGCCTGTGGACTGTATACATTTCTTTGGCATGATTGAGGCATCCTGCTAATGAGCTTGGAATAGGGTGGAGTTCTGCTGGGTGGAATATCTAGAGCAATCGCCTATAATTGAGTCTTTGCAAGACAGTAACTATCTCCTTATCAGACTCGCTGCATTCTTCGGAAATTCGCAAGTTGGCATAGTTAGGGCTGGTTCGGAAGCCGGGGAGCTCAAATTCAAGGTCTACTGCCACCTTATTTTGCTTCCGGCTTTGCAGCGAGCCACGCATCTTCACCTCCCTGGCATGACAAGGTCTCGATCGTCAGGGCCATTTTGTCCCAGGCCACGCGTCTCTGATTCAGGCGCGATAGTCGTGTTTCCATCCTTGCCTCTGTTGGTGGCTTTCGCGATTCTTTGACTAGAGGAAGAGAGTCTACCGCAGGCACGCGTCTCCGATCAAGGCACAAGAGTCAAATAAACGCACTCCGGCCTGGTGCTCAGCATCAATGTTGCTAGTAAGAAGAATGATTTGAATTCCACCGCGGACTCTGGCCCCGGTCGAGCCTTGCAAGAATGGAACGGCCGCAATCACGAAGCGAGAGTAAGAACTCGAGCCCCCGGACTCCAAGAAGCTGGAAGACTCTATCAAGGAAGAATCCCCCCTCCAGAAGGCCCGCGAACTTCACCCCGACCGACGAGAAGCAGTTCGGATGCAGGAAATGGAAAGCCAAAATGAATCTCCAATGCGGCTATGCGATCAAAACTATCACTCGGCCACCATCACTCTCGATGCTCTAGACTGACATGCAAGTTCTTTCTCATTCGATACCAAGAATCGATACTTGAATTCAAAGAAAGGACGCGTGGAGCATGGAGACGAAAATTGAACCGAAATTCGCTCCAGGACTTGTTGGTTAAGGGCATGAAAGTGCCTCACCAAATCTTTCTTCCAACAGCTTGTCGGATTCGATCGGGCATCAAGCAAGACATGGACAAAGAGCTCAGGTGCCAGCGAAGTGCAAAACGTTCTCTGTCGCAGTCGCAGTGTCATATCTCATTGGCACTCTCTATTCGCTGCCGAGACTGGAAGCTTTGTTTTGTGGGGCTCACTAGCAACTCTTGGATCCGCACGGAGCCGTCACTCTTATAACACGTGCGAGGACCTCTTGCGCATGAACTTTAAGATGTAGTCGAACTCCAGATTAGGATGGATCGGAAGGTCCGGCTAAGATCAGTGATTGCTCTTTTGGGCGGTTATTGCATCGTTGTTTACCCTCAGGCAGCATGCGGCAACACGAAGTTGCAGCTTTTGTTCACACAAAAGCGTGCACAGTAGCAGGTATATTGTAACCCATACGGACTTTCCCATGGTCCAACATGGGAGAGGCAGATACCATAGGTCGCTCGTCACACTGCTATAAGCTCACGGCCGTGTTTCCAACACCGAAAAGCGACTCAATTCATCACTGAAACGGGAACAAGTCGCTGTCTCTACTTCGCATATGACAGACGGCCGTTGCGAGTCTTCTGGACGATGAAAACCAACGATGTCGATCAACAACCTTTCTGCTTTCCCTTGCTGGCTGGTACAGTCTCTGTCTCTGAACCTCCGCACGCTTCTGTCGTCGTCAACTTTGAGCAATTGCCACGCGGGATACCTTCTCTGACGACGCAGGCAGGGCTCCGCTCATGAGCTTGGCCTCGCCGAGAATATCCCAGCAGATAGCGGTCGGAGGCATGTTCTGAGTTTGTGTTCTCTGAGTTCGAACAAGCTGGAAAGCTCGTCAGTCTGCCTCAGCGTAGAACAACGACGGCGCTGCTGGTCCGAGACGGGATTCCGCAATCACCTTTCTCTAAATACAGAGACAGCTGTATGCTCATGGGGGTGACACAGTGCAAGATTATGCTGCAAAGGTCCGTTTGAGTTGGCATTGCCATCTCATCTTTCTCTGGTAATCGCGGGCACACTGAGCTTATCGGGGACAACCAGGAGAGACACGATGCCGCAGTATTGTGTTCGAGATAACGTTGCCAGCCTATGTATCTCTGGAAACAGCGAGGATCCTAAGCTCAGCGGGTCGACTAAGAGAAAATTTATGTCGCAGAGGAATGTCCGAGATAATATTGCTAACTC
The DNA here is from genome assembly GCA_013365235.1 of Cercospora sesami. Classification (NCBI taxonomy): domain Eukaryota; kingdom Fungi; phylum Ascomycota; class Dothideomycetes; order Mycosphaerellales; family Mycosphaerellaceae; genus Cercospora; species Cercospora sesami. Next base: position 13,226 of record JAASLG010001396.1, read on the forward strand.
ATCTTTCTCTGAGAAACGCGAGCACTCTGAGCTCGTCGGGTTGACTAAGAGCAAAAACATGCTGGAGAGGTATGTTCGAGACAATCTTGCCAGCTCACCTGCCTCTGGAAATCGCGAGCACACTGAGCTCATCGTATTAACTACAGGTGAAATCATGCCGCGGAGGCATGTTCGAGATAACGTTGTCAGCTTGTATTTCTCTGAAAATCGCAAGCACTCTGAGCTCGTCGAGGTAGCTAAGAACAAAATTATGCCGCAGAGATAAATTTGAGATGACACTGCCAGCTTGCCTTTCTCTGACAAATTGCGAGCGCTGTGAGCGAGTCTGGTTGACTACGAGCAAGATTATACCGCAAAAATCTGTTCGAGACAGCATTTCAAGATCATCTGTTTCCAATTCAAAAGGCATTTCCTTGCGAACGAGGTTGGCCCAGGGCGAAATCGTGCTGCAGCCATTTTTCTGAGACAAAATGTGCAGGTGATCTTTCTCTGAAAACAAACGGAGTTTCTGTGCTAACGAGACTGGAGAAGCGCAAAATCAGCCTGCGGAGCTCTGTTCGAGACAGCATTGCCAGTTCGTCTTTCTCCGGTTCATATCGAGTTGCATGTCAACCGGGCTGGAGACGCGCAAGATTTTGCTGCAGACATGTTTCTGAGACGGGCTACTTCAATCGTTGTGTCTCTGAGCATGAATAGGTCTGTGTGCTCGTTGGGTTGGCCAAGCGCAGGATCATACTGCATAAATTTGTCTGAGACAGAGGCTAACAGCCACCTCGCTCCGGCACCGATGAGGATTGTATGCTTCCGGGGTTGGATCAGAGCGAAATGGTGCTGCAGAGGTTTATTAGAGTCATGCAGCCAGCGCGTCTCTCTCCGAACGCCAGAAGGGCTGCTGTGCCATTGGAAGTGACCACGCACAGAATCATACCGCTGACATTTGCCAGAGACAGAGCTAATACCTCAACTATCTCTGAAAAACCGTGGTATTCCCTGCTCATCAGGACGTTCATGAGCCAAATAGTGCTCTCGCAATTCATCTAGAGAACGCCGGTCTAATCATTAAGTGTTCCATGTACCCATTCGATCCAGGCATTTCCACACTCCCTTGATCCTCAAATCCAAGCTTCATATACAAAGGCGCAGCTTTCGCGTTCGCCTCTACAAAAGTCACCAGCCCAGCCTCATCTGCAATTCTCCCTGCAGCTTCCAGCAATTTCCTCGCAAGACCTCGTCCCTTGTAGTCATCGTCCACACCAAAAAGCTCAAGAAGGTAATTCTTCTGCCCAGCAAATTTCCCAGGAGCTTCGAAAGCTTTCTTCCGGCCTTCGATGATGGTATCAACAGCGGGGATCAGGAGTGACGCATCGTGATCCGGCGTCAGCTCGTATTGCGACATAAAGCCTCCTGAACGATCATCTGCTTGCATAAGCCTGAGGCAAAGAACTCCAACAACGCGAGAGGCAAGTTCTACTGAAGGATCGTAGGCAATGAAAACATGACAATCTTGTGCATTGATTTCATCGGTGTAGACTCGTGTCCACCATTCAGCAACAGCCGGCGTATCCGGGAAGCATCCTTTGATATATGGGTTCACAGGATGGAAAGACCTCTTGACGATTGTTGTGAGGGAAGGGACTTCTGCTAGGGTTGCTTCTCGAATCTCAATGGGTGCTGTCATCTTTGGTAGGCTGCACAGTCGGGTTGTTTTGTAGGAGTGACGAAGATGCTGAAGTTCGAAAGTTGAGGATCAGCTTTAGGAGCTCTACTGCACCATGTATACAGGCAGGATGACTAATGTGATTGGCGGAGGACGACTGAATCTCAGGTCTTGGCACGCCCTGAGATGGCCAGTCGTGGATGATGGACCCACAACAGGCCCACCACGACAACAGAGTCAGCATGCTCGCGAGTCGATTGAATATTCATCATCGATCAATCACCTCGGTTGACACCACGTTCCGCGACCGCCACACAACGAGAGATGCTTGGATATCAAACAACGTTGAATAGCGTGTTACTGCAATTATAACCACTATCTGCTGGCTCATCTACAGCACATCCAGCCGAGCTTACAAGGCCACAGCGATTCTGTTTGTCTGGAACCTCTTTGTGTTTGGAATGCACAACGCACAAACCATGGCGCAGAAGCCGAAAGCGATACTGACGTACCTGTATTTCTGTTAGTTGAATTTCGTGAAGGCGAGGGAAAATTGACATACCAAACAAGGTGTAGAGCCTCAGCATAAGCCCATTGAGCGCCATAAGCAGCTTGAGCGAGGATACCTGGGGTGACACCTGGCACAGCGGTGATTTCCGTTGGAGCAGTCAAGAAGGTGCCAACAAAAACCTCAGCGCTCTGCAATGGCAGACCGGCTTGCACGGCATACGTGCCAACCTTGACGGGCAGAACCTCTGCAAGCTTCTTGACGAAGACGCTGTAGTAGATCGAGTATCCGATAGCACCGCCAACGGCGCGGACGGAGAGCGATAGCGCAGCGCAGGTAGTGATGAGAGCGTCGGGGCAGGCAATCATAGCGGCTGTAGCAGCTGGGACAATGACACCACCAAGACCGAAGGCAGCGAAAGAGGCCAGAGCCACGGACTGGTACTCGTTGTCAGGGCTCATGCTTGCAAGGGATCCACCGAAAGCAGTAAGCATCAACGCAGCCATGAAGAGGATCCAGCGAATGCCGCTGGTCCAGACACTGAGGAGTGCGTTCCAGAAGATGGCACCAAATGCAGTCGCGCATGCAACTGGCAGGCCTCGCCAGCCGATGGCGATTGGGCTGGCGCTCCATACGGTAGAGATGGTGAGTGGCCAGAAGTTGAGCAGACTGCAAGTAGTTAGTAACGAGTATAAAATATGCAGCGCTGGTGCTCACCTGAAGAAGTTCATGCCTGCAACGAAAGCAACTGCGAAGGAGAAACCAACGACGCGTTGACCCACGAACAACTCCTTTGGAATCATGGGGTGCTTAGCAAACTTCCACTCCCAAACAACCCAGGCTGCCAGGAGCCCGATACCGAAGAGGAGAATGCAGAGAGTGTAAGCACTGGTCCATGGATGTGTGTAGCCACCTGCCTGAAGAGCGACGAGCAACAAGGTGAGACCTGTGATGGAGAGAGCACCGCCGACATAATCGATACGCTTGGCGACTTGACCGAAGCTCATTCCCTCGGCACGCACGTGGGCGTGTGGGAAGTAGAAGAGAGCGAGACCGACAAGGGTGATGCCGTTATAGATGAGAGAAATCCAGATTCCCCATCGCCAGGTTGGGTTGGATCCGCGGGTGCTGAAAAGCTCAGAGTACATGACTGGGTCACAGTCAGCGTGTGCATCAGCCACGGCGAGGGATTAGTCTTACCGTATGGGCAGAAAGGCAAGACGAAAGCGGTCAAGACCGCAAGAGAGTAACCTCGTTGCTTGACTGGGACAGTCTCGGCAAGTCTGGGGGTCGTTAGTCTTGTGCAAGCGCTGTCCTCGAGATCCTTCAGCTTACCCAGCAAGACCAGTCAATTCTCCAATACCTGCACCGGCGCCAGCCAAAGCCATACCGGCGAGCGCTTGTCCGAGTTGGTGAGCAGTTCCAAGCACAATACAGCCGACGCAGAGAAGCATAGCACCGAACAAGGCGATGTATCTGCAATTGACAACAACGTTAGCAAGCGTCCAATGTCCAACTTCCGCTGACATCAACAGGGAGACGGATGATATGGCTTACCGCTTTCCGAACAGATCTTGCAAGTAACCCACAAATGGGCATACAGCTGCGATAGCCAAGGTGTTGGCGACTGGCAGCCATCCGATAATATCAGCAGCACCAAGGTCCTTAGCGATGAAGCTGAGAGTGCCTCCGGTGAAGTAGAGTGGAATTTGAGAGCCTGCGAAGCGTCAGCACGTGCCATTAGAGCAGCAAGCAGTCGAAGTGGCTCACCAGTATACAGCATGCTCAAGAAGCACGCAGCAAGTATCTTCTTGACTGTCCACGCGACCTTGCCATCGGAGTCATCGCCCTTGAAAGCCTGGTGATTCTCGATATCGACGGCGACGAGAGTCTCGTGGGTTTCGACCTTCTGGAGGCCGCCTGCTGCGCGATAATCATTTGAAGCATTGTCGGAGTTCGTCTCGACCTGCTCGAGGTTCTGCCCCGCGGCCTTCTCGTCGTACGTCGCCATGGCTGCTATGAAAAAGGAGGAGCAGAGGGGATAACGCGAGAGATGGAAGCTGAGAGAGACGCGATAGCACTATCCTATATGCTCTGACTCCGTTTCAATCTATCGTGAGCCACACGTGCGGAGTCTCACTATTCACGAATGCGTGGCTTCGCGGCAATATCCTGCGATAGGACGTCTCGACAGCTTCGACTCAGGCTTCCCGCTGCTGTCGCTGTGGCCATTGGTCTCTTCCGCTGCGGCTCCGCGTCTAGATCAGATTCCCGTGTGGTCTGGTGCAAGAAGTCGCGATGTACCGCACGTGGCAGACAAGCCCTGCTGCATGGCCCAGACTCCATAAGCGAGGTTGAGAGAAAGGTTATGGGGTGCCTTTACCCGGACAAGGTAAGTGTATGCACGACTTCTGGTTGACCGTGGAAATATGTAGAGAATGGTCCAATGAGAGGAGTGGTTCACAGGAGAGAGCTGGGTGTACGATGCGACATGCGGGGAGACTTTGTGGAGTGCATTTTGAGGCGTTCACGTGGCGTCGATCTGGCCAGGGTGCTCACGCGTGTCCAGTACAACTCAGGCCAGAACCGGGAGACGTCGAAAGGAGCATGACTTCCTGTAGTTTTGTTCGCGCAACGCGAGAAGACACAGATCGTGGTGTTGCTAGCCGAAGCCTGGCCTGCTGGAGACGCGAAGGGTTGCTGGCCAGGCACCGCAAACACGCAACGGGTGCTAAGAACTCAGCTTGATGCACCAAGGCTAATGCAGCTCACCATCGTGCTCCTGTGGCTATGGTATCACATCGGTATCATCCGCGAGCTGGCAGCTCCAGGAGTGGGCTCACATGATCTCGTCCGTCCTTTCGGCAGTTGTGGTGCAAGTCGACAAAGACGTGGAGCGCTCTTCTGAGTGCCATTGAAGTCATTGCATATAAAAGCACAAAGTATACTGCAACGGGGAATGGATGGGATGCGGATGTCGTCTTGCAGTGCGAAAGATGCAGACGCAAGGTGTGCGCGAGACACGAGGTGATCACAGCGACACGAGTCAAGAAAACTCCGCACAGACGACTGCATGACTTGAACGGACGCCTTCTCATGTACCGCCAGCAGCGTGAGAACTAGATCGTCCAGCGGATTGGTCAAAGCGATGCATGATGGCGCTGACCTCGCAGCCATGCCGCGGGCACGCTCATGAACAGATAATGAGCAAGGTCGGACTGTACCAGCCTTGGCGAGCTGGTTTTCGCGAATCTGATCGACTTCGTGATGATTGTGATGAAAATGCCCGCTGTTTTCCGAAACCGCAGCTGACAATCGGGCGCCTGTGCAACAGAAACCAAAGCAAATATGATTGGAGTGCTGGATATCAATAGACCTTCCGAGCTCTTCGTCAGCCTATCTCCAACACAGCACTTACATACCTAGCAGTTCATCCTTCCCGAGCATTTTGGCCATCGGGTCATTCGCGTTTGTCTTTTCTCTCCTGTACTTCTCCATCTCCTCTTCAGTCACGCCACTCTTCAGTTCTTCGATCCTCCTCCGACTCTCATCCTGATTCTGCTTCTCCGGGCGATCAACACCATTCGGAACATGTTTCTCCTGGCGCTCCTCTTCCCGCGCCGCAGTATTCGGGTCGACCCTTTCGGCATTGTTGGACTCCTCGGCAGAAGGAAGGGTAAGTCCTCGTGAGAACTGCTCTGACTCTTCAAAGGCGTGTTTTCCGGCCTCGCCAGTACAAAAGCTGTTCTTGACGATGCTGTGACAGCATTGATAGCCCCACTGCCCATCTTTCCACCAGCTGCCAAAGACCGATGTGTGGTTGTTGATGTAGACGTCTTCTGCGTACATGCTCTTCTCCTTCTTCTCCGCTTCACCTTTGATCCTTCCTCGTTCATCATACTCGACATATCGTTCGTTACTCGTCACGCCCGCGGCAGCAAGTTTCGCGGCAGTCTTCTTCGAAGATGTGTCTTGTACTCCGTACTTGTCTGCCAGCATCTTCCTCTTCGCTTCCGCCTTCTGTGTCTCCTCTTCGGCTTTCCGCTTCCGCGTGAGAAGTGCTTCTGTCGGGTTGGCTTGCATATGTATGCGGTCCTTGTCGCCGCGCTCTTGCGTCTCCCAGGCATATGTCTGTGCGCGTTCGAACTCTGCCGCATCGCCACTCTGCTTGCCCGCGAAGCCATCGTCGGCATCCAGACTGTTGGGGTCGCCGCCACCAGAATCAATCATGCTTCGCGTCTTCGGGTCGTACTTGGCGCTGTCCAGGTCAAGGTTGACAAGATACTTCGCAGTGTCCTCTCGTAACCGCAGATTTCGTGTTGATGTAGCCTGTTTACGACCCATATCTGTCTCCGCTTCATACTTATCTCCCTCCTCTGCACCCTCATCTTCGCCTTCTCCGTCCTTCTTCGCAGCCTGCTTCCTCATTTTCTCGACAGCCTCGTAATCCTCGATGACCTCCTTGTACTCGCTCGCATCGAAGCCATTCCAGCGATCCCTTTTCGCGTCCCACCCGAGCTCCACCTTGCCCACTACCTCATCAGCCTGGATGTCTTTGCCGGTCCATCGCGCGCCCTTCTTTCGCTTCCGCTGCAGACAGTCTTTCTCCTTATGTGACATGGACCCGCAGTTTTGGCAGGCACCTTTGCGATATTTGGTCGCCGCCGGACCTTTGACAGCTCCTCGATTGTACCATTGCGCAGCAGCGAGTGAGTCTTTCTCCTTTTGCGAATCATTTTGCAGACGTTGATGCTCGAGGTAATCGGCATCGGACGAGACAGTCGAATCATCGATATAGAACGGCTTCTTTGCGATGAAGGAGGGGATGTACTCGTTGCGATCATTGCTTTTGGGGGTGTCCTTGTTCGCACCCGTCGCTGGATTGGGTGGCATGGTGGCGGTGAGGTCCGTAGGTGGCGAAGAGATTGTTGTCGCAAGTACGTCTGTGAAGCTGGTAGCAGAAAGTGAGCTCGGAGCGGAGAAACTGCTTCCGACATCGTTCTCAATCCTCACGCCGCAGAATCAATACTGACAGGTGGATGACTACATTTCCGAACGTCCACTTCGGCGCAATGGATCCATCATCGCTCGTCCCGACCTGTCTCACTATCTTTGGGTGTGGAGTGCTGCCGCTGGGATAACAGACTCACCCGTACCTCTGGCGACGCTGAGAAGTCCCCGGACAAACTAAGCACTGTCGCTTGCTCACAAAAGCAAACACATTGGCTGGATGAGTGATAAGAGACAAGCCTGAAGAGAGCCAGTTACCGCCTCAATCATATGCTCAGCTGAGCCGTTGCCAACAAGTAGCTGCACGCTGCCACCAGCCATGGAGTACTTCGACGTCAACCCCAGACCTCACGACCTGGAGCGGCACTCAACTCTGGCCCGAACCTTCATACAACAGCACGCTGACGCTGGGCGGCGGGTGGCCCTGGTCACATCTGGAGGCACAACGGTTCCCTTAGAGAACCAGACTGTGCGTTTCATTGACAACTTCTCTGCCGGAACGAGAGGCGCCACCTCTGCCGAATACTTCCTGGAAAATGGATACGCAGTCATCTTCTTGCATCGCCAATTTTCACTCCTGCCGTACTCTCGCCATTACAGCCACAGTACCAACTGCTTTCTGGATTACATGTCGTACTCCGAGGATGGCCCGGTAGCAGTGCAATCGCGATATCAGCAACAGATGGGCGACGTCTTGAAGCGGTATCGAATGGCCAAGAAAGAGAACACCCTGCTTTTGCTACCCTTCGTCACAGTCAACGAGTACCTCTGGAACCTGCGGGAGCTGGCCATGCTCATGCAACCTCTGGGCGCCAATGCCCTGTTCTACCTCGCAGCAGCAGTCTCAGACTTCTTCGTTCCTGCCGAGAAAATGGTTGAGCACAAAATCCAGAGTTCTGAAGACTTCAACAAGCAGCCGAATGGCGATTCTGGAGAGCATGCCAAGCAGCCCGCAGCACATATGGAAGGCAAGCTCCTCAAGATCGATCTAGATCCTGTTCCCAAGTTCCTCAAATTGCTTGTCGACGGCTGGGCGCCGCGAGCGATGATTATCTCTTTCAAACTTGAGACCGACCCTCCTCTACTGTCCGAGAAGTGCGCCTATGCTCTCAAGAAGTATGCCCATCACCTCGTGATCGGCAACTTGCTCAACACACGCAAGCATGAGGTGCTTTTTGTCTCTGCAGAAGGAGGCGAGAAGTGGATCCGTGTACCGATGAGCAGGAGGGCGAAGAGCGGGACTGCGAAAATGCAGGATGGCAAGATTGCCGACGAGGATAACAGCAGAGAAACGCCGGTAGAGATTGAGAGTCTCATTATTCCGGAAGTCAAGAAGCTGCATACCTCGATGATCGAACAAGGAGACCCGAGGAGGCCAAGTCAGGACAGGGCGTGATCGCACTTAATGACGATATGTCCGAATGGCTGGGAGAGCTACTGGTAGACATGATCGCTCATAGCGATCTGCAGAGGAAAAGAGTAGACCTAGAAATGTCATCCAGCTTTTTGCGGTGGCTGAGCAATCTTGCGAAGCGATTTGTTGCCAGCACTGATCTTCCTGTACGGCAAGCTTGCGAACGTGTACATGAAATTTCGGAACGCAGAGGTGTATGTCTCGGACTTACGGCACGGCCTCATTCAATAATAGTACTGCTGGACAGGAATGGACCGATTGCTGACTGACTCGAATTCGCCTGCGACAGGTTCCAAACGTTGGCTGCTAGAAATGCAGTGACAAGACCGCAATGACCGCTGCTATAATGCCTCCGAGCCCTCACTCTGGGCCCCTGGTCGACGAGGTCCTGGAAAACTGCAACCAGCCATTCGCGCTCTACTCTCTGATGACGACAATGATCCGTACTAATCGGAGACATTGCATTTTCATAAACCTTTTCTTTTCAACTTTTCGACTGTTTGAGTCTCCACTCCAAAGTTCACTACCAGACACAATCATGCATTGACGGTCCAACACTCCACATCCAACAACCACTCATATTCGACGCTTCAAGACCTGCTTTGTTCTGTATCACCTGGGGTCGACGAAAATGCATGCAGCAGATATTTCCAGTTCGATACCCGTCTCTCCAACGAGTCGCAGCAAAGTCTCTTTGACCTGCTCGTCCTCAACTTGCCCTTCCGAATCGTGCTCGATCTGGATGTCTCTGAGTTCCAGAACAGTCTTCACGAGTGCAAACCTCTGCAAATTAGGGTTGTCCTTGATCAAGGTCACCAGTTCTGCCATCACGACCTGCCCTCCACGAAGTTCCAGCTCTTTGAGTCCGGGAGGCAGAAGGAAGGTGCGGAGTAGACACAGCTTGTCGGAGCGCTGACCATATATCATGTGGCGCTGATCTTGTTCGACCTCGAATTCGTAGCCCACCAGCTCCACTGACAACTTCTCAAGACTCGCAGCATCAGCGAGAGCTGACAAGAGGAAGACTGCGGGTCCAAGCCCTGATCCCAGTCGCGAAACATGCCAAGCATGCTTCTGAAAGAAGGCCAGCTTAAGGACTTTGGTTCGGGAGCACAATTTGGGCAAAATATGCGGATCGTCCAAAGATCTCCCGCTCGAACCCTTATAAATTGTCCCAGGATCGTTGAGTGGGAGAGCCCATCGATCCTGATCCATCGACAGAGACTGAAGGGGAATGCTGCTCTCGCTCAGAGTCTCCAGAGCACAGTAGATCCATGGAGTAGTGTACGGGTCGAGCATCACTGGATAGCAGAAACCCCCAGCTGCTTGGAACCTGGAGTAAAGCAACGGTGACCGAGAAGCAGCACGAACACCTGTGAGATGAACGGCTTCTAGCGTGCCTAGCGCCTTCAATTTGCCCCAGATCTGACGAAAGAGCTTCTGGTCTTCGTAGCCACCGATGCGAAGGGACATGTCCATCCTGTCAAGATTCAAAGCCTCGAGCTCGCTGATGTCCGGCGAGACTTTACAATGGTTATAGATCGCATCGATTATTTCCCAAGGTCCTATAGGAGGCATCGTGTACTGGCAGACCATAGAGTCAACACAAAGCTCAACTCGGCGAATCGCAGGGCCGAACACAGGTTGCTTAATCAGATCTGCTGCTGCGCGGATGCTTTCGATGTCACAGATCAGAATAGTGACTGTCGAGAGGTTCTTGCTGACATATCGGCGGAAAACTTTGCTGTTCGAGTCTCTGTTAACAACGCGGAGGGCGGCAAGATCTGTCGCTGAGAGAAATGTGCCGACGTGCTCGATCATCTCTGCTGGAAGATTGTTGAGCGAAGTGGAAGACTCGATGTTGCTGCCCGCCATCTTGTCTTTTGAGCCAGAAAAAATGATGTTGGGAATTGGTTGCTGGCGAAATGCGAATGCGTCGGTGATGAAGTGGTAGAATCGATGTCGCTGCACGCCATCTTGTCTTTTGAGCTGGGAACTGGTTGTTAGTGTGTTGCAAATGCATCAGCGACGACCTAAAGAGTGACAGTCAAAGCGAATGATCCTGCAAAGTGGAGTGTGGACGAGTGAATGAGCAACTGCGATTCACCAATCACATGAAGCCTTTTACTTGCAGTGAATGGCAGCAACCATTGATCCTCCATACACTGCAGAGTCTTGGAAATCTCGATTACATCGTTCAAACAGCATACTCACGGAGGTGAATCGTACAATGAGTGCATCCGATTGCAGCAACGTCGACTAATACACTCAAACATAATCGCTTCCTTCTGCCAGCTCTATCGAACGAGATTTTGCTCTTCACCACCGATTTCGATTCCTGCACCACTCAGGACTGGCTGACTTCTCATGATAATATTCGAATGGTGGTCAGAGAGCTCTGCGTAGTGCTGGCAAGAAATATCGGCTCGGCATTAGAACAGCGAAATATAGCATGACTGCCATTTGTCTCCATTTCTCGCCTGGATGGGCTCGAGATTTGAAAGTCCGTAGAAGCTGTCTTGCAATGAATTAAACACCTCGGGCGTCGATAAAGCGCTTTAACATGCAGCATTGAGTTTCTATAGCTACAGCGAGGACGTCATAGTACACAACGACATGCAGTGTAAAGAAGAGCATCTGTAGTGATCACACGAAGAATAATTCGAACTCCTCAAAATCACCAAAATGTCCTCCGAAATCCAGAAACACTCCCTGGGCGACTTCGCTCTCAAAAGCGGCAAAACCATCTTCAACGCTTTCATAGCCTACAAAACCTTCGGCTCGCCATCAAACCCACTCATACTATTTCCAACATCTTACTCCCTCCGCATATCCGACAACGAATGGCTCATCGGCTCCGGTCTCACACTAGATACTGAAACATACTTCATCGTTGTCCCAGCACTATTTGGAAATGGAGAATCGACCTCGCCCAGCAACACACCCAACCCGCGACCTTTTCCTGACGTCACATTCTACGATAACATCCGAGCTCAACATGACTTGGTCACCCAAGGTCTAGGACTTTCTCATGCCAAAGCAGTAATAGGCTGGTCTATGGGCGCCGGACAAGCTTTCCAATGGGCGACGCAGTTTCCAGATTTCATGGACGTTTGCGTTCCTTATTGTGGTTCGGCTAAGACGAGTGAGCATAACCAAGTGTTTCTCGAGGGTGTGAAAAGTGCGCTGTTGAGTGCGAAAGGTACGGCTTCTGCGGGAATTTGTAAAGGAGAGATCATGAAGGGTGGAGAATATCGAGGCTGGACTGAGGAGGAGAAAGTCGCTGGCTTGAAAGCTTTGGGCAGAGTTTATGCGGGCTGGGGATTCAGTCAGCCTTTCTATCGGCATCAAGTGTATCGCACTGCTGAGACGTTAGGGTTCAAGGACTTGGAAGATTTCATGGTTGGGTTCTGGGAGACATGGGCGTTGGATAAAGGTAGGAATTTGACGAAGTGGGAGCCGGTCTTGGTATGTTGGATACTGACCATTAATTCAGATCCTGAGAACATGCTTACAATGTTGCACACATGGCAAGCTGGAGATGTGTCAGATCAAGAGCCATACAACGGAGACTTTGCCGCAGCAATGAAGGGCATCAAAGCCAAGATTTTGGTGATGCCGTGTAGGACTGACTTATATTTCCGTAAGTGTGGTACTGGATCGTGAACGTAAAATGCAACTTACCCCTTCATTATAGCCCCCGAAGACTCGGAGATAGAAGTGCAACACATGAGACCTGGCGTTGGAGAGTTGGCAGTATTCGAGTCGATCTGGGGCCATTGGGCTGGAGGTAAGTGCACGATTCGATCTTGAGCAGCCGCTTGCTCAGCTAACGGGTTTGCATAGGTCCAGGACAGTCTATTGATGACGCAAAATTTCTCCAGCAGAATCTGACTGCTCAACTCAATAAGTAGAATGTGCAGACAGACAAAGAAAATAATACTCGTAGTTGCGGTGTAAGCATTCTAGTGCCGCTTTGGTGGGAAATGCCATGATCATCGACATGAATCGAACGTGCTGCCAGAGCTGTATGTCATGTCTATCAATTTGTTTGCTCCCTATCTCGACGCTTCCAAATGTGCTTTGCCACATATACTTCAACGCACACCCCCTCTCAGTCCATCAACTCGCGATCGCTTCTTCGACTTTCTCTGGCTCGAAAGTAGTCTTCGGTGGCGCATGCGGTGGCAGTGGATGACGTGGAGGGCCTAAGCCAGGATAGTTGTTATACGTTCCCTTGTACGTGCCATAGCTGGCGTACTTGCGAGGTCGTCAGCAGAATCTAAGACACAGAGCTTATGGTCCTCACTTTTCCATATCCCTCTGTGCAAGAGCATCAGTATCTGCCCTAGAATGTGCTCCGAAGAGGTCATTTCTGCTCACCTTGCGCCGGAGCAGCCTTTATGGTACTCGCATCCACGGGAGAGACGGCATCAGCTGCAGGAGTCGGTAAGGCCAAAGCCGACAATGCAATGGAAAGTAGAAGTGTTAGATTTAGTGTCTGCATCGTGGTTTGGTCGATGTTCGAATACCCGGTGTCGAAAGAGAAGTGATGTTGCTTGATCGAGAAATCTGAAGTCCCTGAGAGAATCCATTGACTGCTACTTACCACATTTTATTTGGTGCGGTGCGGTCTGCAGAACTTGGCCACGAGAAGCACAGCCTGTATGCACTGTCAGAAGGCGAAGGCGGCATAGCAAACACTGTTTGTAGCAAGTTACGTTTGATCGCCACGCTCCCTGTCCCCTTTTGGAGGAGATTGACGAGCACGACTAAGTACGAAATCCTTGGAAAGGTTCTTCGTGCACTTTGTACGATGGCGAAGCCTCATCTTAGTTGAAATCGAAGATGTTACATGCAATCGCACCTGGTATCTCTGGTTGTACTGCGGCGCGAGCTGACGTGCGTGTGTATATGTGGAGCAGGCTTGAAGTAAAGTTTCGCAGGAACGCAGGAGGCGTTTTGGATCGCACCGAACAGATACATGGGTCTCAGGATGATTGTGTAACCTTACACAACCGGGTCTGGGACCTGTGAATATCCGTGTCGTTGTAGTGATGGTGATTGAGCATCATCTCTGTGTTGATCCTGGGCTGTAGGCTGCCACTTCAAAATGTTCCAACGAGCTGAGGCAGAAGATGCGCGCGAAGGACTTCTCAGCAGCGATACAAAGAGGCGGCGCTCGCTAGTGCTAGATGCTCGTTGGTATTCGGCAGGATTCTGCTTGGCCTCCTCTGCCGCGATTATCGGATTTTTGATCGGACTGCGAATTCAGTCGTCGAGTTTAGACCGCATATGCTTCAAGCACACATCGAAGAACTCGCCTCTACAGAATGACATTGAAGTTTCCTGGCACGAGGTTGAATTCAATGGATCGTTACTGAAGGAGAACGTCTATCGGCAAGATGCCGGACCAGAAGTGGACAGCGCATGGGAGGAGCTCGGGATTAATTGTGAGTTTCTTTGCACTCCAGAGCACAAGATGCTCACACTCGTAGATGACAGTATTCTGGTTCCGCCCGATGTGGCTAGCCAGGTTGGACTGCGTCAAGATCAAGTCAGCGCGAAGGTGAGGTATGGAGGAGGCTTCATCGCAAATGTCGAAGGACTGCACCATCTGCATTGTCTAGTATGTAACAAGTTGCGTAGCCGGTCGAGGACGACTACTGACGCGTCATGGTAGAATCTGCTTCGGAAAGCGTTGTACTGGAATTTCGATTATTATCATGCTCGTGCTGAAGGGGCGTTCTCGAACGAAGATTTTATCTTGAAGAAGCATGTCAGTAAGTGATGATGCTATAGATCAAGCGCCTCGACACTTTGATTGACTGCTTCCAGCTCATTGTCTAGACATTCTTCGGCAGCAGTTGATGTGCAGTGTCGACGTTGGAGTAATGGGTCAGGTGTGGTTCCGGCCCTCTCCCGGGAAGCCTCCAGAAGCATTTGTCGACTTCAATACGAAGCACAGGTGTAGAAATTTCCAAGCCATTCGAAAATGGGCATACGAGCATCAGGTTGAACAGCCCAGCCCTTCCGACTTGCTGGAGCCCTCACACATCGGCGATAGGATATTTGATGAAGTTCCTTGAAATCTGGTCGCTCGGAGCTTCAGACATGGCGCAGTGTGATTTCTACCAGAATGGCGTGTATCATGAATCTCAGTAGATGAGACTTCAGCTTTGAGAGTTTAGTGCTGCGTCAATTTCCTGTCTGGTGTAGCCGAGGAGGTATAGCACATCAAGCAGACTCTTGCTGTTGAGCTTGGAAGGAGCAGCAGCTTGGACCTTCGGCTTGGCGTTGAAGGCCACTCCAAAGCCTGCCACCTCCATCATGGGCAAATCATTAGATCCATCGCCGACCGCAATGATATTCTGGTGCGGAATGCCATTTTCACTGGCAATTTCCAGGAGCAATTCCTGTTTCTTCTGGCCATGAATGATAGGCTTGCCTTCCACAAGCTCTCCTGTCAATTTTCCAGTCGAAGCGTCGGAGACCAAGTGGTTTGCGTATGCGTAGTGCATGCTGAGAGTTTCTTTGACCCAGTTCGCCAAAGGGGTAAAGCCTCCACTGAGCACCGCTGCCTTCCAGCCCAGCTTGTTGAGGACTCGTAGAAGCTCCTGCGCGCCTGGCGTGAAAGTGATGATGCCGTCTCGGAGTTGCTGCCAGATGCTATCTGGTACTCCCTTGAGCAGAGCCACACGAGCTCGCAATGACGCCTCGAAGTCGACGTATGGTTCCTCTCCGCGCATTGCAGCTTCCGTGATGGCTGCAACCTGGTCATAGAGGCCAACTGCTCGTGCCAATTCGTCAATGACTTCTTGTTGAATCAGAGTGCTATCCATGTCAAAGACCGCCAGACCTGGCTTCTTATGGGCAGCATAAAGGTCTCCCGGCTGAACCACGATTTCGATCTTGTGCTCATTTTGTAGGTCCTGTATCTCTTTGCTGTCCGTGAACTTCTTGCATTCTCTCAGTGTTGGAGTTTTCGCAGCCAATAATTTCAGCTCTGCGACACGCTCGGCGTCCAGAAATCTTGCGCCTGCAGCCGCCACCCCATCAAGGTCACCAGAATGTCGCTTGTATTGATCGACGATGCTGCCGTATATTTGATCCCATTGTGGCCGCTGCCCATCTTTGACGAAGATGAGAGCGACAAGCTCAGACATTGTGGAGTGGTATTACCGCGGCTCAGATGTCACCAAATGTCAATGCCTTTGCGTTGGGTCGTACTTGGTCAGTCATCTCGCTGAAGAAGATGCTTGCGAACCCGAAAACACGCCGCTGTGCCACGTGCTGAATGCCAAGCCTCCGTTAGGCGACTCATCTCCCGCCGTCATTGCTTGTGACGTCGTCTTTTCGACTGGAAGAGATAATGCTGTGCGATTTCGAACAGTATGAAGGCGAACAAAATTTCTGTACAGTTATATGTATCCTGTCGGGAATAAATCGACCACCTGTCTCTTTCGGCTTTCTCGCAGCAAACTGTACATTCAGCGCGGGTATATGCAACGCAGTTCGGGGTATAAGATTCAAGCACGTTCCAGCATAACTCATGATCGTTGTCATCAACATCATCTCATAGCCCTTTGTATTCACGTTCCGTTCGGGATATCTCCTCCTATTGCTCTTTCCTATCTGGTCCCATTCTTGTCACGCCTCTCCTTCCAAGCCTGCTCAGCAGCAGGACTGAGCTCGATAAGTTTGTCCATGCCAGCCACGAAAACACCATCGAGACGGAGTAGCGCAAGATTCAATAAATCACAGCTTCTACTCTTTATTCGCAATAGGCTTCGCCAAGTGTTGAGAAGACCGAGACATTCTTTAGCATCACTAAGCGTCGGCGAGGTTACGAAAAGCAGGAGCATAAATGAAGAGGCGATCGTGAAGTTGGTCCTGGCATCTGCAGAAATGGTCAGTGGGCGTGTCGGGTCATTGGGCATCGTACGTAGAACTTACAGCTTGTCCAGAAACCTTCTAGCTCTCGCGCATGAAGATCGTCCAGAAAGGTTGAGATTTCTTTCGCGACAGCCAAAGCACCCGTCCGCAGAGCAGTGATGGCCGCTGCATTCGCGTCTGTCACCCTGGGTCGAAGCATCGCGCGGAAAAGCTCGATCTTGGCAGTGATGTAGGCCAGCTGTAGAGATCCATTACCGTCAAGCTCAAATTGAACAGATCTTCGCCTCTCGCTGGTAGGAGTACCCGTGGTCGATGGTGCACCAGTGGTTGGTTGACTAGGAAGTAGTCCTGCGGGAAGGCCTTGATACCACTCTGTTAGACGGATGCGGAGAGGCTTCGCAACTTCAAGGGTAGCCTCGAGACTGGTGTGGAGCTGCCTTGTAGCTTTAATGCTGAACAGCTCTCGTAGAATGTCGTTGACGATTAGCGTGAGCTCACACAGCTTCAGAAAGTGATGACAGCTGAAGTCTGACATGTGTTCTTCATCGTACCGGCGATCTGCCTCAGGGAAGTCGTCTTCTGTCAGTTTCGGCACATCCCAGTCATCCGCTTGGATGTGGCTGCTGCGTCCAAAATTGAGTGCCAACCATTTATCTTGCACGAATGTTGCCCAAGCCAAGCGTTTTCGCTGTTTGATCTCCCAGTCTGGTATTGGCCACTCTGTAGGATCCCGGTTGAGTCCTAGAGCCTGCGCAATGCTGACTGCGGTCGACATCATGACCCACTTGAACGGCGTATCACCAACATGTCGATTCGTCGGCCGTCGCTGGACCAGCAAGAGTAGTGTTTGTAGAACGGCGATCGATGGCGTGTGTAGGAGAGGCTGACACGACAGCCACGACAGCTTAAAGAGTGCGTCGGCAGATGGCGGCGTGTAAACTTCGACACAGAGCTTGTCGTCCCAAGCACAAAACGGCAGCGCATGACCATAAATGGCGGCTAGTGCACAAGGAGGCACTTCTCGAGGCTCTCTGATGCCACCAATATTTTGTTCACCATCTTCGCGGCTAAGTATGGGGAAGTACGGTTGCACGTACTTGTAGAATAGCCGAATCAATCGCTTCCCAGTTTCCGCCGGAACAAGTTCTTCCAAGTCTCTGCGCCATTTCTCGCCCGACTCAGATCTGTCCTGCGGCTGAGCTTTGGAAGCCAGTCCATTGTGTTGAATTACAAAGAATGCGGGAATTGTGTCCTGGTCTTCTACAGGGCCACTGTTCATTTTACGCATTCGTAGCGACTGAAAAGAAGCCTCGTTGTGTTCGTCATAACGATATCTCGACAAGAGATATGGGTCGAGCTCGCCTCCAAGTCCCACCAGTTGAGCATTGCTCGAATGCTGGCGATCGAGAGAAGGCTCGCCGCTGGTTGAGTCAAATGGCAGGGATAGATCGATTGGCAGGCTAGCCACAGTGGATTGTGGTGAGGTGGAATGTTCTAGGGACGAGCTGGGGCGGTGATTGTTGTTATTGCGGTGCTCATGCGTATGTACTGTGGCCGTAGAGATTGACATGGGCTCGTAAGGGTGAAACGGCACAGGCTCCTGGTACAAAGAGTGGTCAAATGCGAATTCGTTGCTATGCAAGCCACCGTTCATGGTGGACATGCCATTGACGGCGAAGGGATTGATCCCGTTCTCCCATGGCAGCAGTTCATGCTGCATATCCAGTATGCCGCCAGTGGTGAAGGTGGGCGTGGAGTCATGGCTCCCCGTTCGCGCGCTCTTGTACATGCCATTCTGGTTCGCATCCTGGTCCGATCCCGCGTCATTGGGTCTGCGCCGTTTCGCGGGAGACTCGAGGAAGGTGCACTCTTTGTTGTATCTGATACACAGCTCACACGGCGGCGCCGTCTCCAAGTGGCAGGCAGCCTTCTTATATCGACAAAAGTCACACGGTCTCTTGTTCCGCGACTTGTATGCTCGTGCTCGTTCCGATCCGTCCGCGCTCTGCTGGGCGGCCGGGGGAGGTGGACTGGCCTGGCTCGTGCTGGCACTCGACTGCTGGTGGTGGAAGGACGGCATTGGGGGCGCGGGCATGGAGTGCGAGGGCGGCGGCGGAAGAGCAGGGCGAGAGTAGGATTGGGCGGAGGGCGAGAAGGCGGCCATAATGAAGAGTCATCCAGGAGCAGCAGCAGCAATAGTGCCGCTGCGATCTGCCTCAACGCGGCCCACACGACTGGAGACGTCGCAGCAGAGGTGAAGTCGCAATGCAATGCGATGCTGCAGCAACATTCACTTGCGACTCCACTGCCGATAGCGGGACGACCGCGTGCTCATGATCGACGCGCACTCTGGCTGATACGCGAGCTTCCTCCCTCCGACCAACTGGGTAGTCCGATGCGCGCCCGTCGTATACGCAATAGGCCGCTCTTCAGCAACCGACCGGTCTCGCTCGAATGCTGGCAGAGGGATGCTGATGAAAACCAACAACCCTTCTCCGCTGCCTCCTCTCGTCTCCACTTCTGGAACAGGTCCTCGGCTGGCTGCATATGGCCCAACCACAAGCGGCAAGCCATGAGCTTATCACTTATCGTCACTGCCCACGCGAGACGCACGCTACGCCTCGACGACGAATCATCGCGAACTTGTTACTTCACTTGCTGGTGAGTCTTGACTAACGACAACGAACGAGACACGCTCTGAACATGACGACTTCGCCATGCCCGACAAGGTACTCCAGACGGACCCTGGACCCCCAACGCTTCACCTCTTATCCTCGCTGATAACGCAGGATGATAGCATAGTATGTGCCATTGAAGCCGCAGTGTCTTCTGGCAGTCAAAGATATACCTTTCACGGAGGATTTTCCAAGCATACGTCCGAAACGTGATCATACCTAACCATGAATGCATGAAGAGAGAAGTTGTCAGTTGCAATTTCGTGGAATAATTGTGAATCGAGGCCCTACTGGGAGTACTCCCAGGACGGCATCGTCTCGATGTCGTGCTCAAGCAAAATTTCCAGATCTAGTATGCTGTGAACGAGTTGTGCGCGTGGTCTATGGACTAGTAGCAGACGCGAGTCTTGCCAATGCCCAAGACTTACGAAAGCTGGAACATCCTCCTAGCACTTCGCAGAACGCAGAGAAGTTACGACTGTTACTCCGCTCCCATTCTGACAAGAAACACTCATCAAGAACAACGAGATATCGCCGCCAGCTCCGCCACAACTATGCCGGCGGCGAGTAGACACCGGCCCGAGTAACCGCTGCCAATACTGCTATCAGCAGAAGCGGGGCAGAGTTGCGACTTCATCCGATAACCATTTGCAACATCTCTTGAAGCTTACCAGATCGCGATACGACCTTGCTGCGTGATCCATAGACTCTCGATAGCAAAGTGTTCAACTCTCGTCTTCCCTTTCACCATAGCAGTACTTGACTCAGAAAGCTAGGTCACAACTTTCTTTACTAGCGACGATAATGCCTCGAACGATCCGTATAGCAGCAGCCCAGATAGGAGCTGTTCATCGAGACACGCCACGAGAAGATGTCCTCCAACGACTGATCACTTTGCTCGAAGATGCCTCAGACCTTGGAGCAGAAGTCGTCTTCTTCCCTGAACTAGCCTTCACAACATTCTTTCCTCGCCACTTAATCACCTCCGAAGCAGATCTGTCCACCTTCTTCGAACACGGCAACATAACCACATCTCTTCAAACAGCCCCCCTCTTTCAAAAAGCTACCTCCCTCTCCATCGACATCAGCATCGGCTTCGCAGAAACCACGTCCGAAAACCGAAAGTTCAACACCAGCATCTACTACCACTCCAAAACCCAATCCATCCTCTCCAAATACCGTAAAATCCACCTCCCAGGAACGTTCGAGCCCTTCTCCAACTCCGACGCCACCAACCAACTCGAAAAGCGATACTTCCTCCCCGGAAATCTCGGCTTCAAAGCCTTCCGCGTACCAGACCTAGCACAAAACACAGAACCCATCTTCGGAATGCTAATCTGTAACGATCGCCGCTGGCCCGAAGCCTGGCGCTGTCTCGGACTTCAAGGCGTAGAAGTCGTGCTTTGCGGATACAATACCGCAGCTTTTGCGCCTGATCTCTGGGGATCAGATGCGAAGCAATCACCAGAGAAAGCGGAAGAAGATGCGCTTTTTCATCATCGACTTGTGATGCAGAGTAATAGTTATATGAATGCGACGTTTAGTGTCTGCGCTGCGAGGTGTGGGCTGGATGATGGAAAGTATAATTTGATTGGAGGGAGTTGTATTGTGGATCCGGAGGGGAAGATTGTGGCGGATGCGAAGACGAAGGGGGATGAGGTGGTTTTTGCGGAGATCGATTTGGAGAGATGTCGATAGGGAAGGACGAAGACATTTGATTTTAAGAGGCATAGGAGGGTGGAGCATTATGGGAGGATTGTAGAGCAGACGGGGGTGGTGGAGCCTCCGCGGTTGTCTGCTGGGGAGGATGTTGCAGAGGCTCGGGTTAATGGCAGCACTTCTACCACAGAAAGCACGATACCGAAGAGACCTACCGTTTCGTACAAGAAAGAACGAATACGAATCCTGCTCATCAATCCCAACGCCACTCCTTCGATGACTGAGTCCTGCATATCCTCTGTCCTACCAACATTGCCGCCTGACGTCTCCGTAACCCCTTTTACCGGCCCTTTGAACGATGCACCGACAGCAATTGAAGGACAAGTCGACGCCATTCTTTCCTCAGCCGCATGTTTCCGCTCTCTGATCGCTCAGCCAGACCTGATCGCTACTCACGATGCCATTCTCGTAGCTTGCTACTCCGCACACCCACTGATAAACATGCTCCGCGAGGAAAACGACCTTCCAGTGATTGGGATCATGGAATCCAGCCTCCTGATATCCCGAACTTTAGGCTCCAAATTTGGCATCGTGGCGACATCTGGTCGCTCGGCCATAGCTCACTGGAGTAATGTGGCGTACTATAACATGACCCCGTACTGTGCTGGAATTGAATCCTGCGACCTCGGAGTTCTGGACCTGGAACGATTACCTAGAGAAGAAGTCATGAAGATTTTGCAGAATGTTTCGAGAAAGTTGATCTCGCAAGGAGCGGAAGTGTTGTGTCTTGGGTGTGCGGGCATGACAGAAATGAAGCTTGCGCTGGAAGAGGTTGTGTCACAAGAGGGGGTGCAAGTTGTTGATGGGGTCGTGGCAGGAGTGCAGCATTTGATTGGGATTGTGAGGATGGGTGGGAAGACGGGGAAGAAGGGAGTCTGGAGGAGTAGTGCTGATGGAAGGAAGCGGAGAGGGCAAGACTATGTGTGAAAGATGTCTGCTCGCGCAAGAGTCGTGATCCAACAGTGTCATGGCTTCGAGTGAATACATCCCCGGTATGGAGGAAGACTGATTGCTCTCTGGGGAGCTGCCCACGGAAGCACGGCGCGATCTTCCGAAATTCTGCCTGTAGCCTGTCGGCAGCAGAGCGCCATGGGATTCAGTGATCGGGTCGGAACAGGTGTTGCTCATCAGGACATGGCCAGAGTGCAAGTGACAGCAGATCTCGCAGAAGCTCCTAACGGGGGAGCTTTGTGCCTGAAGACGTCTCTCACTTGGCTGATCTCTGCATGTCCCCGCTCTTTGGAATCTGTGGTGACAGTTGCTCACAAATCTTCCGGCTGACGCTGTGTAAACAATGCACGGATCGGGTGATGCATTGAGCCGGAGCCGGTAATGCAGTCTGGTCCTCCCCAGTGCTGGCGCTCTCTGGCGGCGAGGCAGGCCGACGTCGCAAGAGGTTGATGAAGTAATAATGGAGGAGATGCCCCATGGGAACGTGCCCAGTGTGGAGTCGGAGACTCGGAGGGACAAGGATGCTTGAGCTTCATGCGAACAACCTCCACCAAAGCTGCCGTCGTGCAAGCTTGTACATGAAACGTGAATCTCGTAGGATGCGCTCCATTGCATCTTGCCGTCGGACAGCTGTCTCTGCGCTCGATTCGCATATGCTGCTGATGGAGTTAGAGACCGCGACGATGGCATTGCGGTGCCGGCCCCACAAGTGGGCAAGCGTGTTGTCGTGCGAAACAAAGCAGCTTGGCGACGAGCGTCGTGTGTTACATCGCGTTTGCCGCAGTCGGTAAGGCCGTCAAACCATGGCCAGCAGCAAGTCTGCGACGAGCGCCATCAGCCACCGGCTCAGCGTCTGATTGCCCATTCCTTCACTGACTGTACCCGCATGGCAGTGGCGCTCCTTTCGCTTCCTCCATCCGCTATTCACGGCTGCCGCATGCGCGCGCCGGGGCGACTTCGCGACACGCAGTCAAGCATTCACCAAGGCCCACCACCTGCGGCCTTCACTGCCTCTTACAGGCTGTTTGCTGCGAAGACGTGATATAAGATCTGGCACTCAGCGCCTTCCCTCGCGCGGGCCTGCCTGCCTGCCTGCCCTCAGCCCCGCCCCATATCGACAGAAAGTACGGCTCACCAGGCGCCGCTCGGATTGTACAGCACTCCCGCATCGATCGCCAGCATGCGTTTCGAACCACTTCTCGCGCTGGGCGCGACAGCTTCTGCCACGAATTTATTCGTTGCTGACTACAGCGGCAACATCACCACTTTGTCCCTTTCCGAGAGCAACGGCAACTACTCGCTCACCAAGACTTCCGCCAGCGATGGATGCGCACCGAACCCAGCCTGGCTCACCATCGACCCTGGTCGGGGACTGCTGTACTGCACCAACGAAGGCCTTTCAAGTCCTAACGGCTCTCTCGCATCGTTCAGCATCAATGCCGATGGCAGCCTCGACTCTATCGTGAATCTGACCACCGCCAACGGGCCAGTCAGCGCCGCCATCTACGGGAACCCCTCTGCAAGCGAGCGAGGCCTCGTCTTGGCTCACTACTCCGGATCGGCAGTCACGACCTACAAGGTCTCGTCGACCGGAAATGTCACATTGAATGAGGAGTTCTTCTTCACCATTCCATCCCCAGGCCCGGATCCAGACCGACAGGACGCCCCTCACCCACACGAGGCATTCGTCGACCCAACTGGCCGGTACATCCTGGTCCCTGACCTTGGTGCTGATCTCGTCCGCATCTTCAGCTTCGATGTCGAAACTCTCAAGCTGACAGAGCTCGATCCTCTTGAAGCAGAGCCAGGTTCCGGCCCTCGCCACCTCGCCTTCTGGACTCCATACAACACGCCCGGCGGCACCACCTACCTCTACCTCGTTGGAGAACTCTCCGCCACTGTGACCGGTTACGCTGTGCAATACTCTGCCAACGGCACTGGTCTCTCGTTCGAAGACATTGGCTACCTCAAGACCACCGGCCTCTTCAACGTCCCACAGCGCGTCGCTCCAGCAGAAATTCAAGTTTCTCCAGACAACCGCTTCCTGATCGTCTCCAACCGCAACGACACAACCTTCACTTTGCCAAACGCTATCGGCAAGTCCGACTCACTTGCCACTTTCCCACTTGGCCAGGATGGCAACTTGACTGCTCTTCACCAGCTCTGGCCAGCAGGAGGTAACTTCCCGCGCCACTTCGAGACCAACGCGGCTGGCAACTTGGTGGCAGTGGGTCTGCAGAACGATCAGGCAGTCGCGATTCTGAGGCGTGATGTTCTCACTGGATTGATCGGCGAGCCCATTGCGAGAATCGAGATTGGTGGCAATGTGACTACCGTGGTGTGGGATGAAGCACCGCGCAGCGGTGTTGCAGGCGTCACTGGGTTAGCCGGATACTAGGAGTTTCTCGCACAGAAGCAGCACGTCTACGGCCTTTTCGAAGCGGGGATGAACCCGCATCTCGAAATCAAATAGTCACAGACGTGGACGCTGAATGCCAAAAGAAAAAGTTCATCACATCTCTTCAATCAGTACTGCAGTCTCGTGCTATTTGTCCGATGTGCCACTACCACTCTGAATCCTCCGCCGTCTCCTGCTCAACGACCTCTTCCTCCAGCACCTCCAGCACACTTCCCACCCCTCTCCTCGCGACCCTCAATTGCGTATCAGCTTTCACCCTCGAATAAAACACCGGACAATCCCGACTGTCACACTTGACCTCCTCATCAAACGCTAACCCCGCACAACTCCTACACACATCATGCATAGCCTTCGCCTTCATCTCCGCAGCTTGCAATTTCCTTCTCAAACCAAGCAACGTCGTCGAAGTCTGTACATGTCTGCAAGTATCACAAAGCGGTAGCTGAATCTCCTCTTCATACTCAACATGATTCTGGCCAGGTGGAGAAAGTTTGGTTCGACAAATCAGACACAACGAAGAACCCATATAAGACTCCATTGTCTTTCGAGCATTCTTTGAGTCTTTGGCTGCTCCTTCCAAGGGTTCCACAACCCCACCAAGTTGTCGAATTCGTTGCACTTTCGGTAATTCATCCCACCAACTCCGAACATTAGCGCCCACGAGATTGAAAATTCGTTCGAGGGGTGGGATGAGATTCTTATTGATGTAGTATTCCGCATCCAGTTCGGCATTCTCATCACGAATGAGCTGTTCGGGTTCCACACATCGTTCCCACAATCGAGCGCCAGGCGCACCGGCGATGACGACGTAAGGAACTCGTTCACCATATTGAGGTTCTTGTCGAGGGTCTTTGAGCATTCTACGAGTAGCGATGAGAGCTCCTGGTGGAGGAGGGCCTTTATCCGCGTAAGTACCCAATTTGACTTCTTTCGCAAAACAGAAATCTTGTACTGAGAAGCGGCCTGTCAGAATCTTGGTACATTGAGCTTGAAAGTAGGATTTGACTTGGCTGAGATCTGAGGTGCGGAAGAGGAGTTTCAGGGCTTTCTCTTCGATTTTTTGTTCGGCAGGTGTACCATCACGACGAACAGTTTCGATGCCTTTTGCGTCAAAGTCGGGTTCTTTTTGCGATGGGCTTTCGTATTTGAAACCGACGTAGCGCTTCTTTGCGAGGAGGACACAGGGGTGGTAGACTTTTTCGAATTTGAGCTTGACGGGTCGTGGGTTCATGTCGGTCACTGCTTTTGCGATTTCATCGCCGATTCGGAAGGCTTCGTCTTTTGTGCGACCTTTGAGGTAGACGAAGAGCGAATCCGTGTCGCCATATACCACTTCTGCTCCCCAGCGTTCAACAGAATGGATCAAGGCGATCGCTTTCTCGAGTGTTTCGCGTCCTGTCTGCACGATACTGTCGGCAATCTCAGAGCATGGCATACGACCCGAGAAGCTGGCCGACGTGTACCCATATGTAACGTTCGCAATGAGCTTAAGTGCAAGTTGTCTGTTGTTGAGGAGCTGCTGCAGTGTCCTGTCGTCCTTATCGACTTTCATGCCACTTTTGACCATGACCCTGCTCTCCAGGATTTCGCCCAACATCTTTGCGAGGAGCGACTTGCGCATCTCGGGCTTGACGTACATCATACCATTAGGTGCAATGTTTAACTTGTCCTTGGTCAATTCGAGAAGGCCTGGATGGCGCTTGAAATCTGCAAAACCCATCTTGTTCGTTCCACGCCAGTTGGTGATGCGGCCGAGACAGGTCGAATAGCAGTAGTTATACGCTATCATGACGCTCGGGTAGAGACTTTGGAAATCTAGCACGAGAAGAGGGCTGCTGTAGAAGGCCGATTGGGGCTCCATTACCAGAGGTAGACACTCAAGCGCATTCTGAGCACCGACCTGTTTTCTGCTTGGTGAGACCAGGACGAACGACTCTGGCTTCGCAATTCGGAACATCAGCGATTCGACCTTGAATTGCGAGCCACGGCTGAATACAGAGAAGAAATCCACGCCCAGCAACCGTGCTTGCTCAGAGGTTCGCGGAATCAGTTCGTTTGCATCCAGTATCTCCAGATCCAGCCTGGTTCGGGTGATGAGATGATCAAGAACTTTTGCAAAATCTCTTGGTTTGTCACTCTTGTACCAACGGGTCAACGTTTCGTAGGAGTAATGAGGTATGCGCCTGTGCAGAAGATGGAAGACGACGTTCTCCATAGTGTATTGCAACAGATTGAGCTCAGACCGCATTGCACGCCAGATGTTGATCGTGTGTCTGCCTGTGATGCTTACTGTCGATGTGTGGGTGAAGCCCCATCTATCAGCATCCTTGCCGAATCGTCCCTTGGAATGTGACTTCATGCGCGAAAACTCATCCGGCAGATTGAACTCGTACTGCAGTCGAGCGCGCTCAATCAGGTAGCCCCAGCTGTTATTGTGAACTTCGTATCCAGTCAGAATGTCAATATCGTACTCGCGAACGATGTCAACCATTCTGTTGATCAGATCAAGCTCATTGTCCTCGCTGTCAATTTGGACATCGTTGCCCAATACCTTGCGGATCTTCCCAGGCAAATCGTCGTTGTCCTGTTCTAGGACCAGAACGCCGAGTTTGGTTTCATCATCCATCTGCTCGTCAGCGATGCACCAGACGATCATGCTGACTTCGTCTAATTCCGGGTCTGGCGCGAGATCGCCACGATTGTTGACATGCACTTCCAGGCTCATGATACTCATGTAGCCAGTTTCATGCTGCACACTAGTACTCGCCTTCTTTTGCGAGTACTTGAAGCCATGCCTGTTCCGCTGGGTTGGCCCTTCAATTTGTGAAAGCTCACGAGGCGCTCGATTCTTGCGCTTTAGCTGTGAAGCTACAGGAGGGCCATCGAAATCGAGGGCTTGAAGATCGTAAGGCTCTGGAGGCGACTCACTCTCGAGCCATGCCTCGACCTCTTCGTAGGATGGTGCCGGCTTCATGATCTCCCAAACCTTGTGCGAGCATTGCCACACTCGACGATTCAGCGAGAATTCAGCATCAACCTTGCTCGACCGCTGAGGTTGCCCGACCGAGCCGTGCTTGTCAAACGATGGGAGATATGGCAACGTAGTGCTTTCCAGTCGGAATTCTTGGCCAGCATATTCTCGGACGCGCTCGGGCACATCTTTTTCGTTGCTGTAATAAGCATCCTGATATATCACAGACGGCTCGGTGGTCGCCACGACTTCATCGTGAGTAGGGGCCAGAGTCGCCAACACTCGAGCATGGCACCCAGCGGTGACCCCGAAAGCTTTGGCGTAAGCATCTGCTACATCGGCAGATATGGTGGGCATCGTCTTCCTTGGCAACGGTATGGAAGTCATAGACTTTGATGCGCCCGAATTGTCCGACGATATCAGTGCTTCCTTCTGGCTCGTACGTGAAGCTCGGTGCGGCAAATGAGCCAGGTCGTCCCGTTGGCTCAAACGTTGCACAGTCGCCGGGTCATGCGGATGCTTTGCAGTCGGAAAGGAGATCTTATCTCCTTGCGAAGACTGGACAGATCGCTGTGACAATGGAGGCTGTGTGGCAGGAGGCAGATCAGCGCCGTTATCAACTGCGAATGCGACAGTCTTCTGTATCTGAGCAGGGGGTGGTGCACCGAACCCATCGCCGCCAGGCTTGGAAGAAGCTCTATCAATGTACGTCGTAGGTTTGACATCCTTGATGCGGAAGTGTCGCCGCTCCGCTCGTGGAGACTTATGTTGTGAATCGAGCCTCGCTTTCTTGAAAGGTAATTGGCTGCTCACTGGTGCAGGACGCTTCAGCAAAGACTCGCTCGTCTCATCAACCGCACTGCGCGGCACCGTCGCCCCATCAAGTTGCTCCGCATCTGCCTCAAGCTGAGCAGGCTCATCGTTTAGCTTGGACTCGCCCATAGCTGCGAGACCTGTGTCTTTCAGCTTTTGCTTTTGGGTCAGCGCGAGTAGCTTTGCTTCTTCCTCATCGCTCAGATAGCCCTCGTCATCAGCCACTTGGGCGATGCTGTTCTCATCAATCAATGGAGCCTGGCCATCTGGACGCTGCGTGCTCACGAATTCCTTGAAACTCATCTCGTATGGCTCTTTTTGACGTGCCTTTGCTTCGCGCGCAAGAGCGGCCCATTTCTGTTCTAGGGTACTGTGAAACAGCTCTGATATGCTGTCCAGCACTGTTGGCACGTTGTCGTCGGAGTCCTTGTTCTGGCTCCCGAACGTGTCGAACGATAGTTGCGCACCACCTCGTTGCCGCTTCTCCTGCTCAGCAAGCTCATTGATGGCTTCACGAAACTCTTCCTCGTGTATCCAACCACCTTTGCTGTCGTTCCGCGGATCTGCAGACATGCTGACGAGTACTTCTGGCGGAAATGGAGACGACGTTGGATCAGTCATGCCCATGCGCAGCTTCCTCCTCCGGGTCTCGTCCTTCCATAGTCCTGCCATAGAGTGCACCAGCTTTTCCTCTGGCGGCAAGTTCTCCAGAGAAGCGAGTCGTTCGATGAATGAATGATGAAGCGGCCTTGGCTCAATGGAATGGCGATTGAGTATGTCTTCTACTCGTATGTCGAGCTCCAGTTGACAATGACTTTGTCGCGGGAATCGCTCTACATCCAGGATATCGTTCGCATCGATCGAGCGGTCATGCCAGAGATGCGCCAGGTCGTCTAGTTCCTCCCACACAGGCACCGGAGATCGGAACTTCGCTTTGGCAATTTCGATGTACGCGCACCCGTACAAGTTGAAGTCGCACATCCACTGCAGAAGATATTGCAAATGCGCTTCATGAGGCTGGAAGTGCTGTCTCAAGATGGCACCTTGCTGCAGCAGATCTGCGAATCGAGTCATGTGCAGAGGGTTGAGGAGATAGATCTTGAGATAGTACTTGTACCCAACGTTGTATCCGAAGAACGGCACTCCTTTGACCAAGCTGATGTGGGCCACAAATGTTGCATTTCTTGGATTCTCATACGGATTTCGGCGATACGACAGACACATTGCGTGATCTATGGAATGGCGCAACGTGGACATGTACTGACTGACATGGCTGTCCTCGAGTGACTCTGTGTATGGCACGTAGAGATAAGGAAAGGCTCCATGGATATGAACACAGGCCTTTTGGCCAGTCTCTGTCGAGCCCCAGACTCGGATGACTGGTACATCGGGCAGCTGTACGCGTTGCGTCGCTGAAAAGGAACGAGGGCCCCAGATGGGCGTATCCATGGTGTTTGGAGCATATTGGGCGTGGTCTACGCAGTTCAAACGAATGCGGAAGACGTCCTTTCTATCCATGGTCGCTGATGGACGGCGGTGCTGTCATCGTCGGGGCGGTGCTGCGATGGGCATCACAGGATGCGCTGACAAGGTAGTCAAACGAATGTAGACGCGGCGCAGTGAAGTTCTGTCGCCACAGACGCGACGTGCGAGTGTTGTTTGGAGGATGACGCGCCTGGCGCGGGCGGCGCGCGGGCCGGTGCGCCTTCCTTCTTTGTTTCGCGTGCATTCTTGTCTTCACCTCCCGCCATCATCACAACCCTATTTCATTTCCTCCCAAATCACATTTCTGATTGCGCGGAGCGGCGTCGGCGTCGGGGTGGTGCTGCAGACGTCCGCCAGCGTCGCGCGCGTGCTACCCCGACTTGCGCTGCAGCTAGGCCCCGTGCATCCGGGAGCGACGAAAGAGGCATCCCTGTTAGCACCGGAGGAATTGCCTCAGCTCCCATCGCGGGGCCTTGGACAACACGCTGCACATGATGATGCCGCACTGCACCTCCCACGCACGCTCCCCTCTCCTGTGCCACCACACTGACTACGACGCCGAGTACATGCACGCGCATCTTGCCGCTGCCTCGAGCATCTTGGGTCATCTCACGCCGCCGTTCGTGGTGCCCACGTGTGCCTGAACGGCGCAGGATCAGGATACGCTTTGGCTCGACTCGAATGCGGCTCGAAACGCCCTTTGACGCGCTCCCGCTCAGCAACCTGCTGCCTCTTCGCCGCCGAGAGTGTCGCCGAGCAGCCCGTCACCGCCGCATCCTTTGCTGCACGCAGGCCTCCATCTGATGAATTGTTGCATAATACCCCGCGAGCGCTATTGACCATTTCCAAGCCATATGCCCTTTGATCCATGTCCACGAGCCGATGACCTGCAGCGGAACCGCCGTCGAGCTGTGTAGAGCTTCCACCTCCCCTGCAGAATTGACACCTTGTTGTGCCGCCAGACGCAGGTTCATGCGCGACGCCATCACTGTTCACCACAACGCCCAATTGCTGCGTGGTGAATGGAGGTGAATGAGCAGGTCCAAGGCTTTGCACATGCCTGCCAATGGTCCGAGCACTCGCGCTTGTGATCGCAGAGCCGTGCCTGCCCCGGCGCTATAAAATGTCCCAAGTCTCGCCCCTCTCCGACCACTCGACCACCGAGCATCACTGGAGCGCCGTGCACCCTTCTGCAACACTTCTCCAACCTCGCCATCGTCGACAGCGATGGCGCCCCTCGCGCTCCTCACCACTGCCTTGGCGCTTGCAACATCCGTCGCCGCCTCCCCATACCCGCTCATACGTCGTCAGAATGACACCAACTCGAACTGCCCTGGTTATCGAGCCAGCGATATCAGCACCAATGCCAATGGCTTGACTGCCAAACTCACACTAGCAGGCACTCCCTGCAACATCTACGGCAACGATATCGAAGATCTGACATTGACAGTCGAGTACCAAACTGGTGGGTCTGATATGGCATTCCATGCCGCATTGACGGGACTAACATAATCTCAGATACGCGTCTACATGTCTTGATTGAGGATGCTGCCCAGCAGGTCTACCAGGTACCCGGTTCTGTCTTCCCACGCCCGGCGTCGAGCGGCTCGCCGAACGCTTCGAGTGAGCTCGTCTTTGAATATGTCGAAGAGCCATTCAGTTTCAGCGTTAAGCGACGCAGCACCGACGAAGTCTTGTTCGACTCATCGGCAGCGTCTCTCATCTTTGAAGACCAATACGTGCGCTTGAGGACATCACTTCCCGAGAACCCCAATCTCTACGGCACAGGCGAGCATACCGATCCATTGTAAGTGCCAAGGCCTCGAGTCATAGGGTCACAACTGACATCACTTTCAGCCGCCTGAACACAACTGATTACACACGTACCGCCTGGAACCGCGACGCTTATGGTGCCCCCTCAGGCACTAATCTTTACGGTACACACCCAATCTACTACGATCACCGTGGCACAAACGGCACTCATGGCGTTTTCCTCCTCAATTCGAACGGCATGGATTTCAAGATCGACACCACAGGTGGCCAGCATCTTGAGTACAGCATCATCGGCGGTGTCCTTGACTTCTACTTCTTGGCTGGTCCATCTCCAGTTGAGGTTGCACAGCAGTATTCTGAGGTCTCTCAGAAGAGCGCCCTCCAGCCATACTGGGGCCTTGGATTCCATCAATGCAAGTACGGGTACCGCGATGTATACTGGGTTGCAGAAGTGGTTGCCAACTACTCTGCTGCTGGCATTCCGTTGGAGACTATGTGGACAGGTTGGTTCTGCGCATCTCCTCTCTGCACGAAAGTGTCCACTGACATACGCACCAGATATCGATTACATGCACTTGCGATGGGTCTTCACTCTTGATGAAGACCGTTTCCCGCTATCTCTGATGCGACAATTGGTCGATCACCTCCACGCCAACCAGCAACACTACATTGTGATGGTCGATCCGGCCGTCGCTTACCAAGACTATGACGCTTTCAACAACGGTGTAGAGCAAGAAGTCTTCATGACGCGTAACAATGGCTCGATCTACAAGGGTGTTGTGTGGCCAGGTGTAACGTCCGTGCAATGTCCTTGATCAATACGAATCCGCAGACTGACATTTCTACAGGGCATTCCCAGATTGGTTCCACCCCAACACTCAACCCTACTGGAACGAAGAGTTTCAATCGTTCTTCGATGCCGAAACTGGCGTTGACATTGACGCACTCTGGATTGATATGAATGAGCCTGCTAATTTCTGTAACTACCCGTGCGCCAACCCAGAGCTCGAGGCACAGCTGGCAGGCAATCCACCTCAGCCGCCTCCTATTCGTCTTGGCAGCCCGCGTCCGATCCCAGGCTTTGGCCCTGACTTCCAACCCGTCTGCAAGTCCGTCGTCACGTTCAACGTCAATGCAAGCACCTTCTTTGGCGAGAACATCTTGGTCTTTGGCAGTGCCATCACCATTGGCGGCGGCGATGATACTGCGGGCGCGGCACCACTCGGCGCTGATAATTATCCTATCTGGAGCGCAGCCATCGACCTACCAGCCAACACTGAGGTTACGTACCAGTATATTCGGTCTCAACCAGGTGGAGTCTTCATCTATGAGACAGAGAACCGCACTTTCACGACAGGCGATTGTGGTAGCACGTCTTCAATCGATGATACGATCACTACTTCGTCGCCTCCGCAGAGCAAGCTTGTTCGCCGTTTTGCCGAGTTCTCGTACAAGACGCACCACCTCACGCCTATTTTCAAGCGTCAAGCCGCTGGCGACATGAAGGGCCTGCCTGGTCGTGATCTTATCAACCCAGCTTACCAAATCGACAACGAGGCTGGCAGCATCAGCAACAAGACGGCTGACACTGACATCATTCAATATGGCGGCTGGACTCAGTATGATACCCACAACATCTATGGGTCTCAGATGTCCGAAGCTTCTCGTATAGCGATGTTGGCTCGTAGGCCAGGTCTGCGTCCAATGATCATCACCCGCTCTACATTCGCTGGTGCCGGAGCTCACGTCGGCAAGTGGTTGGGCGACAATCTGTCCAACTGGGGAAACTATCTCATCTCCATCTCCCAGAACCTCGAGTTCGCAGCCATGTACAACGTGCCAATGGTGGGCCCGGATGTCTGCGGTTTTGGTGGCGATACAACCGAGCTGCTTTGTGCTCGATGGGCCACATTGGGCGCCTTCACCCCATTCTACCGCAACCATGCTCAGAATGATGCGGCTGATCAGGAGTTCTACCGTTGGCCACTTGTCACCGAGGCAGCAAAGAAGGCTATCGACATTCGGTACAGACTGCTCGACTACTTCTACACGGCTTTCTATGTGCAGAACCAGACTGGCACACCGGTTATCCAGCCTATGTTCTATCACTATCCAGAAGACAGCAACACCTTTGGGCTCGGTTACCAGTACTTCTATGGCCCTGGCATCTTGGTCGCTCCTGTCACTACCGAGAACAGCACTACAGCGACACACTATTTGCCAGAAGACGTTTTCTACGACTTCTACACTCACGACAAGATCGTTGGCACTGGCGAGACGGTCACTGTCGAAGACGTTGACTACACTGAGATTCCGCTCTACTACAAGGGTGGCTCTATCATTGCTCAGCGCTCCGAATCCGCCAACACCACGACCGAGCTTCGCAAGAAAGACTTTGACATCATCATTGCTCCTTCTGCCAACGGTACAGCCTACGGCGAGTTGTACCTCGACGATGGCGTGTCCCTCGTGCAAGACACCTGGTCGTACATGAAGTTCGAGTACTTCAGCAACGGACGCTTCACCATCACTGGCCGATTCGGCTACGACACTGATGTCTTCATCCAGTCGATCACCGTTTTGGGCTTGAGCAGTGGCAGTGGCAGCACTGGCGCCGCACGCACAAAGGTTGTCAACAACAGAATCAGCCTGACTCAAGAGTACTCGGGCATTGTTTAGATTAAAGGCCAACAGTACTTCAATACATTCGATGACATAAAAGGACAGCGACAGACATGACTCCAGAGCCGCAGAGGGGGTTTCGAGAAGAGGGCGCTTGAGGGCTGGGCAGGACAACTTCCGGCATTTTCTCGTATGAGCATGAGGCATGGTACTCGTCAGCGCAGTAAACACTTTTAATAAATTGACGCTTGCAAAGTTCTGTAATTATCTATGGGCCAGAATTCATTGACCATGAGGCAGTCGAGAGAGAGAGAGAGAGAGAGAGAGAGAGAGAGAGAGAGAGAGAGAGAGAGAGAGAGATGTCTTCTTTGAACAATTTTCATTATGTGCTCTGTCGTGATGTCTTGAGTAAATTGCTCCTCGAAACCTGAACGTCTGCTCCTGACGCCAGTGAGCCATGACCTCGAAACATCAAGTGACAGCCTATCCATCGGCCCTATGCTATGCCATCGGAAAACTCATTCTGTTTGGAGATGCATGTCGAGAAACCCATGTCTCTTGACACGCTGATCAGATATGTCTTCTCAAGACCCAATCAAACCAAAAGGACAATGACGGCAACGTCGAGCAAGATCTCAGCAACGCCCTTGCCAACATTGCCAACAGCAGAACCTTGCTGCACGTCCGCAGTCTGAGTAGCGCTTGCGATCCGCATCGAGTCCTGAGCGTCGGTGGTGATATGAGTGTGAGTGATGGTAGGAGCGTCTGCGATGGTAGTGGTAGTGACATTACCCACGCCACTCGGTCCCGGAACAGCCTGTGCAGTCGTCATAAACGAGGCGTTCAGACCCATCGTAGTGGTTAGATTATCTCTCACCATAATCATCGCTTCAGCCTGCGCAGGCAAAGCTGAAGCCTTAGTGTCCTCGAGACGGCAGTTGATGCCCGATGGGCCGCAGAATCCGAATCGGCCGCTGGCAAGTGGCATGGTAGAAGGGTTGCCGCGGTGAGGAACGGAGTTCTTGGGGATTGGTGTGCCGGTTGGGGGAGGAGGGCCGTAGGGGTTGTTGTTAAAGACGTTGTTGCCTAGACCGTAGCCGTGGTGGTATTTCTCTGCTGCTGGTGGAGCACGCACAGTAGTCTTGCAGTTGGTGCCCTTAGGACCACAGAAGCCAAAGTGTGGGTCGACGGTTTGCTTGGGGTTGCCGATTGTGCCGCGGGGAGTGATGGCGGCGGTGAGAGGGAAGCCTGGGGCGATAGGCTGGTATGGAGCGCGGCAGTGAGTGTGGAGGTCGTTTGGAGTGTTGGCGCAGAAGTTGGTGCAGGTGGAGACCCACTAGAGTGAAGTCAGTATCTCAACGGACGATCTCGATGGTGTATTCGAAAGCTGGCTCACCTCGGACTTGTCGGCTTCGCACAGGCACTTGAAGTCGAAGCCATCGGCGTTTGGCTTGCAGCTGGTCTGAGCAGACGCAAGCTCCAGGCAGAGCACGCATGAGCGAGGGTCGTCGTCGGTCAAGTCACGCTGGACGAATGGCGCAGGCTTTGGGCACTGGACGTCGAGGTTGAGCAGGGTATCAGCGCAGAAGAGGTTGCAGTCCTTGACTTTGGCCTGCAGTCTTGTCAGTGTCGGATACAGAAGCGGGAGACGTGCGACTCACGCTGAAGCCAGGCTCCTGGCAGAGGCACTCGAAGTTGAAGTTGGGATCCGCTGGATCGCCGGCGCAGCCCAAGTTCAACTCGGCATCCTGGAGGCAGACAGCGCAGCCTACTACGTTTCAGTCACGATGTGGCGGCGGTCTGGATGAGAGGTTTACTGACCATACGGGCCACGAGCGGCGATCGTGTCTTGCTGCTTGGCAGCTGCATTGTCCCAGATGCAAGTGAGATCTTTGGCGAAGCTGACTCCCTTGCACGCGTTGTTGCAGTTCTTTGCGAAATGGGCATTTTCTGGGCTGCAGAAGCAATCTGGATCCCGCTTGGGCTTGTTTGGGCAGCCAGTCTGACTGTCGAGGTCTTGAAGGCAAAGCACGCAATCTGCCAACTGTTAGTACACTCGAAGAGGAGTCAGGTGAGAGGTAAACATACTCAAGTAAGGATTCTGTGGTGGAACGAGCACCGTCGCAGTGGTGGTGAGGGCCACCGCGGCGAGGCCAACGACAGCAAGACGCATGCCGGCGGTGGTGGCTGTCAGTGAGTGATACTTAGTATTGTCGATGCTAAGTATTGTTGTGTTGTGCTGCGAATGCTTGCGTAACGAGTGAACCGGCTGTCGATGTTGGACGAGAGAAGGTTTGCGTTGCAGCAGAGAAAGGAATTTGGTGTTTACTGTGCGCGTTCGAAGCTTTGGCCAGAAGCAAACATGGGCTGCATGAGTTGAGCTTCACTTGCAACGGCTGACGTTGCAGTGGCAAGCACGCGCTGGGGTTTGGCAAAAGTAAAAGTCTTCACTTACACTGAAGGTCAATCTGCATTAGCTCTGGCGATCTACTTGATTACCGCACCTCACGCGTGCTCACGAGTCATCCGTGTGCACTGATGGTGTCGAAATTGACAGGCTTTCATCAGCTGCGAGGAGACGAAAAGAGGTTGTGCTGCATTTATTGGTCGTAGGCTGTGGTCGCACATAGCCCAAGGACATGGTATCGGTCGCCTTCGAACGGCATCACTTGTACGTGCGCCAGCGCCCTCGATAGGCTCGCCTGGCTCGCGGGCAACCATGCTGCAATAAGTGCTGGAGGCCGAAGCGCCAAGCAAAGTGAGGAAAAGCCCGTCAATGATGCTCGGCAGCCCAGGAGCCGGTCCGATGGTGTGGTGAAATCTACCTTCTCAATCCTTTCACGTGTAGCCGTACCAGCAAGCCATACCTAGTAGAAGAGCAGTTCGATCTTGCCGTCTCCGCTGCCGTACCTCTCTTTGAACTCCTTCCTCGTGAGCAGCTTCACGAGCGGAATCTGCAGCTCCTTCATATCCAGCACGCC
This sequence comes from Cercospora sesami, assembly GCA_013365235.1. Lineage (NCBI taxonomy): Eukaryota > Fungi > Ascomycota > Dothideomycetes > Mycosphaerellales > Mycosphaerellaceae > Cercospora > Cercospora sesami. The sequence continues at coordinate 50,120 of JAASLG010001396.1, forward strand.
TCTCTTCTTTTGATCGATATGGCTGGCATCGACAACAATCCGATCTAGCTTGATAGCAGACAATGCACCGTCGTCCAACAGATCCATGATTCGCTGCGGCGTCCCGACACCGATGTTGATTCTGTCCTTCTTCAACTGTTGTACGGCTTCCTCCATCTTGATATGCTTCGCAAATAATTTGGCCACTTTGGCGTCTTTAGTCTGGAACTTGCGTAGTGTCCTGGTCAGGTCTGCCGCACGTAGTCCAGCACCCGTAACCATCAGCGTGTGGGGCGAGCCCTTCTCCTTCGGCGACCAACTCACTCCATCGCCTTTGCTTCCCTTTTTACCGCTCTTCCTCACAGCGAAGTGCTCCAAGAATTCAGGCAAGTTGTCCGTCACTCTATCTTTCTCAAAGCTCGTGCTGTCCGCTATACTCGACTCTGACAATCTCCAATCTTCTGCTTCTACCAAGCTCAAATCCGGCTGAAATCGCTTAGTCCTCTGAGCAATGTGATCTGCCATGAGCCGGCTGTCCATTTGTGCAATCGCAGTATTTATGCCCTTCTCTGCATCCAGTGTCGAGTCGTCTATGTCTTGTGGCTTCTTCGCCTTCCGCCTCGCCTTCCTCGCTGCTTTCTTCGCTTCTGCATCGTCTTCGGTCTCGCGCTTTCGCTTGTTTGATTTGGATTTAGCTGGCGCAGGAGAGTCGGAGTCGGATGTGGGCTCAATCAGAGGCACGCCGGCCTGATCTTCTGAATCGGACATTGTGCTTGTGTAATGTACCTGATGTTGGAAAAAAGTTGAACTGTAGAGAGCAGAAGTCGAGTCGCAAATGTCCCAAATAGGAAAATTAGCCGGTCTTGGCAAAGCTGGATGTCAGGTCTAGTCTGGCGAGCTCATTGCCGTTCAGCTTACACTACGGGGACATCTCCATCATGGCGGACGAGCAGACGGAGGATAAGGGCACTGGCTCTCAATTGGGATTGCTGTCATCTCTGTATAGCCAGCTTGATACGCTCTGGGCGCAATACCTTGACTTGGTGGACGATTATACTACTGCTCAGGCTGCTATCAAGGAGCATATGTCATCGGGATTCTTCTCGCTCGCACAAGCCAACTTCAAGTCATCTCGCGGAAGATACGGGCAAGACCATTACGATGAAAGGGCCGTTGCAACTACCCGAACCGTTCTGGAAGCCCAGGACCAGGGCATTGCTATGAGAATCGTGAAGCATGTGGTTGCAGATGAAGCATCATCCACAACAGATGTCACGAGTATTGGAAGCCAGGAACAAGGTCTTCCAGATCATGAGCAGAGCGAAGAGTCCACGGAAAAGTCTCAACCCACGGACTACCCTACCCCGGCTGCCACTCCCGAGCCAGAAGGCAAGCAAGAGTCAGCAGATGTCAGCAATGCAATTCCTCAAGAAACTCAGATAACAGGAGTCAAGATGGATCTAAGTGGGAATCTATCAGAAGTTAAACCTACCACGCCGAAAATTGATCCCCGTGACCCCATCCGCTGGTTTGGTATTCTGGTTCCTCCAACCTTGCGACAAGCTCAGAATTCTTTCACCGGGGCTGTGTTAGACAGCCAAAGCTTGTCAAAGTCACTGAATAGCTCGCGGAGGATGAGAGAGGTGGAGACCGAAATCAGGAAGCTAAGAAAGATTATCAAGAAGGCTGAGAAGACGACCGAATCAAGCACTTCACTGGTCATTCGTAACGACGTACAGACTCCTTCGTGAGCACAATATGATTTGTTGGGGGTTCCGCTAGTCGTCGTGTCGACTGCAGCAGCGGCATAGCCAGCAACAAAATTTTATTCCGCAAAATTCCTCTCTGGTCCAACCACGATGGCATATGACCGATGCACCACCCTGCAAGGCTAAAAGTGATCCTAAAAGTGTCCAATACCAGCGTATTCGACGTGCTAATCTCTGGTGTCCACACAAAAATGCAAAAAGTGGAATTTCGAATGTTGAAGGCTGCAGGACTCGCTGGCTTGTTGTTAGGGACTGTTGCAACCTCTTCAAGGCTCATTATTGCTAGATACTCACAACCTGCGCACTTTCGTACTGGTTTTGACGTTAGCGGGACTCTGAGAAGGGCTCAGACAAGTCTGATCTTACCTGCCGTTCGGAATGCTCAGAAGAGACAACCTTAAGACAGCGCCTTAACCGCTCGGCCAAACCTCCTTATTATTGATGGACGACGACGCTGTGCAGTGTGCTATGAAGTCTTGATGCTAATCTTCCTCACGGACACCGGAGGAGGAAATTGGCAGCTGTGGGTTCAGTGGCTCCACTTCACGACTGGCTATTCTTCGGACTTTGTCCATTTCGGCCAGACTATTCCGAACATATTCTCGCTTCAAACGAGATGGATGAGTGGAAAGAGATGACAGAGTTCGACGACGGGGTTTTGAAGGAGGCATGCCTATGGTTATATGCACATTATGGTGCCAAGCCGCTCGTCTCTGCGTAAGGCTCTAAGAGTTCAACACTTCGAGCATCTCAGAGACAAAATAGTTCCAGGAATATGCTGCCTTGCTAATTTGCCCATAACGCTGACCGGGGGCTCTCATATGCAGCGCAACATGGAGCATACAGTAACTCAACCAATGAACACCAACGCTTTTGCTGGCATGGGAAGTGCCGACATTCACCATCAACAATACCAAATCATGCCATGCAAACTAAAGGTTCAAAATGCTTGTATGCCTGCTTTTCTATTCGATCTCAGCTATCCAGCGATCTATGTGCTGCCAATGCCAAACCAACGCAGGGTACTATTCAGAGCTGCCACTTATCTATCTGTTCCTCCACCGCTTCCAAGCATTCCTTCGCGACGTCAACGACATAGTTGTACTCATCGAACGCCTCGGTTTTCTTGATCTGGAATCGGAGCAATTTTGTCCTCGCCGCTATGCTCCATGGCCCAGCAACACCTATGGATATGACATGGTCGAGCCATTCACAAGCAGCGCTAGCATAAGCGTCGCAAGCTGCAAAGGTGATATCGTAGAGCCGGATGGTGAAGTCTTCGAGTGCAGTCTTGTAAGTCAAGAGCACTTCGTTGCGGATGAATGCTGATACGTGAAGGATGGGGTGCTCGATCGAGGCCGCACAACGAAAGTCGTACACTCGGTAGTAAGTGATGAGGAGGAATAGGTAGATGATGAGGCGTAGCTCGGGAGGTATTCCGAGTAGCTGGAGACGATGTGCGGCCTGATCGATTTATCAGCACGCGGCCTCTTTGCGATTCCTTACTTGACCTATACCCACCTCCGAAATTTCCTTCTTTGGCACTCCCACCACGCGCCCACTTCGCAACTTCATCTTCGTGCTCCGCCCTCGGTTCTCGCAAGCTCTGTACAATAACGAATATGGAGCCGCAAATAATGGCGATCATGAGTACGTGCATGTTCACCAGACCTCAGTATCGGTGTGTCATTCGTGTCATGGACGTCTGGTAACCCAAAAACCTCAGCCCCCAAGGAGCCGCTCACACTTGGAAGCAAGACTGGCAAGTTCTCAAAGCCACACCTGCCATGTTGATGCACGTATTGCATCCGTATTGCAATGCGAACTGATCGTGGATTATTATTCACTGTCACCAAGGCCCTTGCCGTGATCCTTGCCTTCTTTGCTGCACGTCCCTTTCCGCGTGTAGCACTTCAGCCTTCCTCAGGCATGAATCAACGCCACTCGTGCCCACCAAAGTATGGGTACATCCAAATTGATTTCGCACCACTACCCACGAGAGTGCGCCATGTTCCGCCCTCTTCCTCCTCTCGACCAAGACTGCGCCTCATCGATGATCCAGATTCCGCCAGAGACTCTACCACATAACCAATAGTTCACTTTGTCCTACGTGAGCCTCAAGTTCTTAGAGTCTGTCGATAGTCACATAGCAATACATTCTGGCAGGTGCTCTATGCCGCGTAATCACGACTGCCTACATTTTACTTAGGTTGCGAAGGCGGATCTTGAAGATATCGAGGGGCTCTTATAATGGTTTCCCAGCTTGCCCGCGAATGAGCTTGCACGAGAAACCGCTCATAAGATGCTGGATCTCGGTTCACAGAGAACCATCAGCGTCCAAAATGAAAGCACGTATGTATCGAGTTCGTACTTGCGGCCGTCGGGTTCCGAAACCAGGATTTAATTGTCGTTCACATGGGCCGGCTAACAGTGGAGACTGGCCACGTTGATAACCACAACACTGCGTCAAAGAGGCGTGGGAGCGGTTGGTGAGGCTCGCTTGTCCGCATGATACGCTACCAGCGAGTTGCGCGGCGGCGGCGACGATGCATGCAGACCCTCATTGCTGGGAGGATCCGAGTCTATGCAAAGGGCACTGTTCCTTGGTGTTACTCGTGATTTGCTTGCAGGCCGAATACATGGGTAAGTCGGAGGCCGGGAGTGCATGCCAAAACACGAACGGCCAAGAGGCTGACATCTGCTCCGACTTATGGGACGAAGTTTACATTGCAGGAGGGTCGCTTGTGGTATAGGCGTTTCGACATGGCTCCCGCACGTGCCACTCACATGATCTGGCTCGACGTCTATCTGGTGAGTAGTCCTAACGGCTGAGAGCGGATGATACTGTGCACCAGCTTGACACGGCCGTCTCTCGCAGTGCCCTTGACAGATGATGTAGTCGAGTCGAGCCTGACCCCATGAGCTCAGAGATGGTCTCTATGCGCTGCTAATAACAATGGCAAGATAAACGTAGAGAGGAGAGGATTCGCGTTTGATCATTGAAGGAGAGTAGGTCAGCGACTGCGGTGGAGGCAGAAACGCGAACGAGCTCCGAGTCTTGGCGGCTGGGATGTCTGACCTCACCACTCGTGATCGCATGCATGGCTAGGAGGTGCTCCTCTACAACACAGCGCATCATCCAGAATGCTCTCGCAACGCACGCTGTCGACGCGAATACCATCGCTGCGCCCTCTCCGCCCGCCGAGTGCCCCGAAACGCACACAGCGACCGTTCACCAGGCTCACGCCGCCACGTCCTCAGCTTCCATATCTGGCCCAGACTCATCAACGCCCGCTCAATGGCCCTTCAGGACAGCTCGCTCGGTTACTTTCCAGCAGCAACCGCAGTTTCGTGAAGCAGCAGTTCTACCTGGCCGCGAAGTGGACCGTTTTAGGATGGACCTTTCTCGTGCTCGGCGGCATCGCCTACTTTGGCGTGAATATTGAGATGGACGAGCGGACAAATCCGACACCAAGCGAGTGGCGATGGCAGACAAGGCAGTTACTGAGAGCTGCAAGAGTCTTCTCCGATGAGGAACAAGCTCTGCGGAGCGGCACCGGCATTGTGGACTGGGCTCAGGTTGGGACCACTGCGCTGAAGCTTTTAGCGAGATTGGAGGACGGAAACTACGAGGGCAAAGGGCTACATGAGACGTTAGGAGACGATGAGGGTGAAATACTCATTCCTGGAGTTGGCAAGGCAGGCTACGATATCGGCGAAAAGAGTTGGCCATGGAAGGCAGGCTACGTGGAAGCCTTAATGCTGTGCGCAAAGGCCGCCGAGCATCTGGATGGCATGGTTCTGGATCGAACAAGGAATCTCGTATTTCCCAAGGATGTTGTCATTGGACCTTCGAATCCAGATCCCAGACCCACACCTCCTTACATGAAAGCTGCGCCTCGAGAAGAGGACTGCGTGAGGCCGTATCCTGCGCCTGAGACCTTTTACGTGAAGATAATCACTGGAAAAGGATTCACCACAGGCCAGCAATTGGAAGCTGCGCTGGGTTTTGCGAATTGGCTGGAATTCCAAGGCACGAATGATGCGGCTACAGAGATGTACAGATGGGCTGTGGACATTGCAAAGGCTGGTCTGAAAACTGAAATTGGGCAAGCTGACGTGCTTGACGAGAAGACCTACGTTCTGAAGGAATCTGCTACTGCTGATGTAACGCCAAATATTCTCAAGGCTACGACAGCGTTGGCTAGCCATCATGCCCGGACTGGACACATCGATCAAGCGCTCCCGATACTGCTATCAGTCCTCCGTGCACGACGAACCGCGCCCGTTTCGCCCTTCCCTCCTCCACCAACGACAGGCGCTTCAAGTTCGTCTTTATGGAGTCTCATATTTGTGCCACCAAAGTTCCCGGATCCACCACAAAGCGGCGACATCCCAGTCGTACGTCCTACTCCGCAGCCAACGTGCGCTGAGAGCGAGTTGATGCTTTACATCGGTGAAATCCTGTTCGCAGGCTCCAGCTCCAACACCGAGGAAGGTCTAAGCTGGACGAAGCAAGCCGTCACAATTGCGGATGGCCAGCTGTCGAGTAAGGAAGTCGTTGAGGTGAACACCGCCGAAGCTGAGATTGAGAAGAAGAAGTGCAAGGAATGCCTTCTCACCGGAGTCGGAAACTGGGAGCTCATGGTGCAGAGGCTTCTTGAACAGTCAGAGCAGGCGACCACACGGCCCAGCTCGTGGAAGTTCTGGCAGTCTCACGGTACTAGTGCGTCAACCAACAGGAAGGAGGAGCTTGTGAATGATCAAGCTCGAATCGATTCGCTTAAGGATCGTATCATCAGGGAAGGCATGAATCATAGTGTTTCTGGAGGCCAGAATACTGGCATTTGGTTTGGATGAAGCCGCTCAGCAAGTGAAACGTCATGATGCCGGAGCATTCCATCCAGCTCGTAAAGACGCTGTGCTGCGTCTGTAACACGACACAGCACTTGTACGAGGACTGACAGCACTCAAAGAGCCACATCTCACAGACTCCGCTCGCCATTCAAATGCAAGCCAATAAGCGCTATGGCCATCTGCGAAAGGCGCACTGACGCTATCACGAACTCACATTCGAGTGCTGGTTCAGACCGATGGAACCGCATCTTCGGTAGCGCGGCGAACCTGATTGCCAAGGGGGCTGGGAATGATCAGATGTCAGCCTGTGGGCTAGTTGTGACATAGCCTGAAATGAGTCTCGCAGTCGGAGGAATCTAGGCATTGCTGGTGGCCGAAAGTAGGAAACACGACAACATAGCATGTGTCATTGAGGAGAATTGGACTGAGATGTTTCACTTGCATCAATTGAATTCAGAGTTCCGTTCATCTCAAGGGAGCGAGCTCAGGGTAATCTGGTCTTGATTGTGCGAACACATACATATAGGAGGTGGTGGCTACACCAACACGAGCCGAGATATATTCCTCGAGACGAGGCAGTGGCATGGGTTGCCCAAGCTCCACCTTTCGCTGTCTATTCCTCCATGTTGCAATGCATCTCAACTACAATCATGTTCTCAAGACTATTCCAGCATGGCAGGAAGACTGCTGTCGCGCCATATGCGGCCGCTGAGTGCGTCCATTGGGAGTCCGCGACGAGTCACGATTCCGCACGTTCGGCACGCTATACATGATGTGAAGCCACGCGGACTGGTTGTGTCTGAAAAGCCTAGCGATTCACCAAGGCTGGGAAATACTGAGGAAGAGCTCGTGCGACGTGGAAGTGAGACACAGGAGAACAGCTTGTGGCGTAGGTTTCCATCTGCGCCTGATGTGGAACAACGGCGACCACGGAAGTCACAACAGAACGGAGGCAGGAGGAAGAACGACTTTCATCAGCAACAAGGATCTGGTAATCCTTCACAGCCACATTATGGTCAACGTAAGCCGATCAATACGCCTCAGGATGTCCACCACTTCCTGCAGTTGGCAGAGCGCGGCCTGGCGGGCCCAGCAGAACCTACTGCGCTCCTGAAGTGCTCCATGGACGTCATCAAGTCTCTACCGCGAAAGGAACAGCGGGCCAGAGCTGCGAGCGTGAGAGCCTCTTTGGTCTTGCAGTGGCTACTGGGCACAGACCCGAAACAATGGGATTGGACCGTGGATCGCAACCTGGCAGATCCTCTCTGTTGGCATCTTGAGGCAGAAGAGAAAAGTCAGGCGGTGCAAGATTGGATACGAACCTGGTGTATGGACGAGTCGCTGAGAGATGGTGCTGCCATGAGACCGAAGACATCGCAAATTCGGAGCGCTCTGGCGAAGCGTTCATTCAATTGGCCAGCAGAACTGGTTGCTGCAACAGCTAGAGCAAAGCTGTATTGGTCGAAAGACGGCACAGCCGACGCTGCGCTTGAGCTTGTCCTCGACCGTTCCCGATACGGTCGAGGACTGTTGTGGACTGATCACGCAAACTCAGTCGTGGTGAAAGCACTGAACAGAGACTATACGACGCCCTGCAACCCGATCCTGTTCAGAAAATTTGTAGAAGTCTACAGAAGACGCTGCTATGCGGGCGACTCAGACGAGACGTCATCTGTACATCTTGATGTTGCTACCTGGGAACTTTTTCACCCTACCAAGGCAGATGCAAAACCCATGCTTTCGATATGTCGCAACAAGCAGTCACTAGAATGCATGTCGGGGTACAAAGAGTTCAGAAGGGTGAGTTTCGCTGATCGAGCGCTGAGAGCTGCATATCTACTGCGTTTGCAAGGAGACCAGCATAATGCAAAGTACATGGAAGACGTCAGCGTAAGCCTGCATAAAAGACCATGGGACATGAGGGCGAGATTGTACGAATCCTGGAAACGGGATCCTAAGTTAAAGCGACTGCACGAAGAAAGCCCTTTCACTGAAGCTGTTTGGAGAGATATCACGGAAGACTCTCAACATTAGGCGGATCGGCGGACTTCACAGCGGGCTGGAGACACGGACTTCAGACAGTCCATCAGCATGATCACTAAGACGCGTCGCTCCATGGAGTTTGTACACTCTATTACTCTCCAGCTCTCGACAACAGACATGAGTGCGACGTTTTTCTTGAAAGCCACACTGCTAGACGACCCAGAAAGCGCTTATGCTCAATCAGAGCATCAACTGAGGCGGCTTGCTGTGAGGATGTTACTGGTGTATCGAGTCCAAAGACCAGAAACTTTGCCGTGTGTCGCTCAATCGCGTGGCGAAAGCTTGGTCTAGTCGATGCTGAGGTGGCGACTCTGCGTCAGTCCCATATGCAAGAGGAACTCACCGCCCATGTGCGAACAGTGGACTCTTATGCCGGCAGATGGCAGGCCCATAGACCTGGCCGGGAAATGAACCAAGTTTCAACTCGGCATGCCGATCGGCCGCCGGACGCAGCTTTTGCAATCGCCCAAATGGTACTTTTACGCGCGATCGCGGCCATCCGCTAGTGCACCATTCGAGACCACCACACAGAATGGTCTGCTGAAAAACCTCATGCATGATTTGGAGAGGGTTTGGGGTGCATGAAACTAACCCTGCTGAATTGAGAATAGAACGTGGCATGGGACCAGAAGGAACACTATTCGGGTCGTGGGGTCACATTTGTAAATACAAAATGATGTTCCGATCGAGGATGTCCGATGATAGCTCTGCATTCATCCTCAAGAGACCATTAAGCATGCCACCAACAAGCAGCAAAGGGTGATGAAGCAATTCTGTCCCATACCAAATTTCGGCACCCCAAGCACATTGCCAACGCTCTCTGAGTCTGAGTCCGGGTCTGACGCTGGCGTCCCGCGCTCGACCTCAGCTTCGAACGACGACACTGAGAAGTTCATCGGACTATCAGAGTAGAACGTTTCGGAACCGAATTGCACAGTCCCCACATACACATCTTCTGGTATCCCCTCTCTTCTCTGCAAATAGTTGAGCAGAGGCGCAAAGTCCAGGTCGAATGTCGGTGAGGTCTGGTTTGCAACCCAGGAGTAGACGAGTTGGCCTCTGGAATTTGTGCCATTGTAGAGTGTGCTGGAGAGTTATCAGTTTGGATCGTTGACATGGCACAAGTTCCTGACCGAGGACTTACAAATCGACCTCGCCCACGCTCATGGTCACAGGAGGATCTCTGGGCTCATTCATGCCTATTGGCCATGAAGCATTGCCGAAGACGCCAACCCATACCATCAACTCATATGCCTGCTGGGCAGGCGTGCGACTCTTCTCTTCATCTGCATCCGCGAAAACGTCTAGTACGACGTTGGCTTGCACGTCATTGTCTTCGAGCGCGCCGGCAACGGGCTCTGTGGTGGGGTCTTGCAATGTGCCGTCTGTCAACGACACTGGAGCCAGTGACCAGGAGGCTGCGATCTTAAGCGTCCGCAGTTCGCCCAGCTGTAGTGGAAGTTGTTCGGACCTCAGCTCCACGTGTGGGTAGGCGTGAACTCGAACGGGATCCTGTGTGGTCCAGTTCCAGACTGAGTAGAATGAGATCGCATCGCGGCAGTCTTCACAAGCCTGTAAAGATAAGTCAGTGCGGAACGTGACCTCGCCATCGCAATGCTCACATATGTACAGATAGATCCCGAGTCATCGTCCTTGTCCCAAGCATTATTGTTGACTAGAAATCTTATCAGCACCTGCAGACCCTTGCCTCTTTCCATCCAACACACTCGTATAGGGCCCTAGACGCAACACAAGATCAGCAAGACAGTCGCACGCGTTATCGGATCCTCAACAAAGGCGGCTACGCACATTCTGTGTGCGTCTCGAACTGCCCACAAAGGGATACTTCCGAAGCGACCTTGCCAACAGCCAATGCAGCTGCAACTGCGAAAACGAACCTGGTCATCGTGTTGCAGGTCGAACAATAAAAAGGTGCTATGTAACGAAAGCGGAGCAAGGCATAAACTTCTCGTGGAGGCTGATTTCTGTGCTACCGGACTTTGACTTCTCCACAGCCGGAGAGCTTTGAGATATTCCGGCAGCCCTCCACGTATGCCATGCAGAAAGTGTCTGCGAGACGCGTGTCCGTTTGCTGCGCGAACTTTGGGTATGTTTTGCTTGGCTGCACAATCTTGTTGCTGTGGTTCTCTGGTTCGTTGACGGGGCTGTTTGTCGATGGAATGCTCGGCCCGCTATCAGCCTCCAATATCATTTTCACATGGCTGCCAAGGGATGCAACGCGTGCCTTGGTTCCGCGGAACAGCTGACAGGCATTGTATCTGTGACGGGAGGAGACCTACACAATGAGACCAGTCTTGGCAAAGGAAGAGAAAAGCGGGTCGTCGAATGCAGGTACAAGGCGTGATGTTACGCAACATGTGCAACTCCACCTATTTCCATCCACGCCCGAACCTCTACCGCAAAGTGATGTCTTATCTTAGCATCTTGATTGCCAACTTGACCTACTTTGCTACCAAGAAAAACTCTGTCGGCTCTGCTTGGCACATATATCGTATCCGTGAACCATCCTGTGGCTTCGGGCAATGGGCGTAGACCATGGCTCGACCGACGATCAATCTTCACTCGCGTGTCTTCCATGATCGAGAAAACATGGCGAGATGGCTCAGAAATAGGACACGCACGCCGAAAGATGTAGCGAGACGCCTTCCGTGAGTTTTAGGCAGTGGCGATCCACTCACAAAGATTTGGCAGCGTGTTTTCTGTTTGGGCTCCGCCCACAGGAGGCGCACGGCTCGGACAGTATACATCGATCCTGCGGTTACACGAGCCAATTTCGAGCCTCCCTATGGTCCAAATGCGGGTTGCTCGGTTCCATTTAATCAAGGGACAGATAAGAAACGAGTGAATTCCTGCTCTCTGGCGCGTTTGTCGCACTGAAGGATACGCCAGGCGACATATGGAATAGATGGCGATTGTTGTCGATCCCATCTGACATGCATCACAAGAAGCCTCGTTTTTGAGATCATCAACCGCTTCAGCTAGTATCTGAGAACGTAGAAGCTTCCGTATAAAGTGCGCGTAGTCCAAGAGGAACCGTTCGGCAAATCAGCAACGGGCTCACACTTCTAATTGAATCGTCGTAAGTAGCACAAAGCAGGATTCCGTAGTCATATATGCCTTGAGCCGCTCGATGATGGACACGCAGTGCGTCCACGTTGATTATGGGATCTTCCGGACTCGCATCGGTGCCCAGCATCCTTTTCCAAAGCTTGACAAAGGCCGTGGTTCGTTGGTGTTCGGCATCAGCCCCGATGCGAAAGAGGCGCATAGGTCGACATCTCCCCAGCAGAGTGGAACCAGCCGAAACGGTCGTACAGCCTGCGAATCAGTCTGTGCTGAGACGCGCTGAATGCTTGGCTGCAGAAATATATGGCCTTGGCGTCAAAGTCCCGATACCGACAGTGTTACGACAGTGACGAATATTTGGTCCCGCGTGCCTGGACAATGCCCGTACTGCATAATCATCACAGGGCAAAAAGACCTTGCATGGTATTGAGCAGCCACCTTTCAGTCATCCAGACAAGCATATTCGCAAGCTCCTCGCAGATCTCGCCAATGCGTCAGCTGCGAAGTGGTACCACAGGTGTAGTTGATGCATTTGATCTCGAACTGGTGTGACTGTGATGCTGCCGGGGGAAGCGGTGCATACCCGTATCGCTGGCTGGACGATGATCGGATGAGGCGGGTTCCGCCAAGTCTTAATCTGTGCAAAGAGCAAGGCATAGGCGACGGGAAGTAGTTTGCAGCCATGCGGAAGTTCAAACAACTTTGTGGCTTGCAGTGCGAACGCAGATAGCTTTGTCGTTGGACTATGCGAGCCGCTTCTTCCACAAATCGCATGCGCTCTTCAATCTTCGCTTTCGCTCCAAAGCTCTTGGACACCATCTCTTGAGTCCTCCCCGTCGGAATGGCAGTCTCCGGAGAGCAGGCCGAGCAGCTTCGGATCGTTGACCTGCATGCTGGTGACCCGACGACAGGTAAAGAGAAGTCGCAGACAGAAGTCGATATCCATCGCCTAGCAGAACAGCTCCAAGACCTGCAACAACGTTCCAGGCGCTACATCAGCGACCATCATGCCAATGGCAGCTCGGGTGCGGTGAGCACCGCCTATAGCGATGATGGCAGCCAGGGCAACGACTCCACTGGCAGAGAGACCCCACCGACCCTCGCAGCGAGTAGTTGCCCAACGCCGACAAGAGATTCCGTATGTGAAGTGTTCACTTGGAGGCGCGGCACCAACTGACTGATATGCACGACAGTTGCCAAGAACGCCTTCCAGTCTTTCACAGGTGCCGAACTACTTTCCATCGTCGAAAACTCCAGTCGGGTCGAACCGAACGAGGACGACCAGCCCGCTTGGCCTCGAGACAAACAGCACAGTTGACCTGTCCGTTCCTGCGACAATTCCGGAAGATGGCCGTCCGCCTGTTCCTCGAGTACCGCATGTACAGACCCCATCAAATCTACGGCGTTCCTTGGTCGCATCTGTCGCTGTAGATAACGACCCAAATCTTGTGGCAGCACCGCCACGTTCGCAATCATTCGCTGCTCCCTCCACCAACGAGTCTATACCGTCCTCTCTGCCCGAAGTCGTGACACACAATGAGCTCAACAATTGGTTCCGAGCGCAGGATCAGGAGCGAGACTTGATAGTGCCAGTGACACATACCAGTGTTGGCATCCAACAGGAGGTGCATGAGAAACCAGAGGACGAGATCGACCAGATTGGACTAGGGACGCCTGCTGCTGAGACCCGGGTCAAGAGGAAGAAGTTACAGAAGAAGCGGCAGCCAGAGAGTACGGTAACGGAGAAAGGATCTCCTCGGGACCTCGAGAGCCAGGAATCCAAAACAAGCATCTGGAGCCGGGCGAAGGAGTCTTTCGTGTCGACATATTGCCCTTCCGAATCGCCAGCGCTCATACTTCCAACTGGACCGACCGACTTTGAGAAGACTTTGTACCTCAAGACCAATCGCCTAGGCTTATACACGTTCGGTGTACTCTCATTTCTGAGTCTTTCGGCCGGCATGTGGCTCTTCGTTATCAGCTTTTACGCCTTCTACTGGTTCGGTGCATTCGTCTTCCTTCTCCAGCTGTACCTGGTCATCTCGTACACTGTGAGTATTTGCGGCAAAGACTACGATATCAAGAAGCATGAGAAGCGCCTCCAAGATTTTCCCGTAAATCCACTTACAGCGCCCACTGTCGACATTTATCTCCCGTGCTGCAAAGAACCGATTGAGGTCCTGGAGAACACGTACAAACACATCCAGCAACTCGACTATCCGAAGGACAAGCTGCAAGTGTACGTCCTCGATGACGGAGGCTCACAGGCTGTAAGCGTCATGACATTGGCACATGGCTTCCAATATATCTGCCGGGAAGATCGTCCAAGATTGAAGAAAGCTGGAAACTTACGTTGGGCATTTGCGCGAACCACGGGCGACTTCTTCGCCATTTTCGATGCGGATTTCTGTCCGCGGCCCGACTTCTTGCAAGAGATCATACCAATTCACCAGGCCAAACCCGACACGGCGATTGTGCAAACTCCGCAGTTCTTCAGGACTTCCGTGGACCAGAGTTGGGTAGAGCAAGGAGCAGGAGCGGTGCAGGAGTTGTTCTACCGTGTGGTGCAGATCAACAGAAATCGATTCGGAGCTTCCATCTGCGTTGGAAGTAATGCGGTATATCGTCGAGCAGCTCTTGAAGAAGTGGGTGGCACCGCGGAGATTGGATTCTCGGAAGACGTGCACACTGGGTTCTACGCAGTCAATCGTGGCTGGAAAGTGCGATACCTGCCGCTTTGTCTGGCTTGTGGGATTTGTCCTGACACGCCAAAGGCGTTCTTCAGTCAGCAGATGAGATGGTGCATGGTGAGTTGGCTAAGTCTGCATACCACTTCCGAAATTGAACTGACACAATGTCGCAGGGTTCCACCACACTGCTGACCAACATGGACTTTTGGCGATCCAAGCTGAGCCCCATCCAGAAGATCTGCTACCTGTCCGGAATGATGTACTACAGCGCCATCTCGCTTTCGATCTTCCTCAACCCGGTTCCGGGAATTTTGATGCTGTGGGTGAGACCGGAGTACGTTCGATATTACAACCTCGCCTTCGCGCTACCGTCGATCTTATATTCGATTATCGCGATTCGGTGCTGGGCCAAAGCCCGATATGGCTTCAATGTCCAGTTCATTATGGTCATACAAAGCTATGCCTACCTCACAGCTATCAAGGATCGACTCTTCGGCCGAGCTCTTGCGTGGGTTCCCTCCGGAGACAATAAGGCACACAAGAACAACAAATACCGCAATATGAGGTTAGTCTTGAGCAAGCGGTCTTTGTGGCACTGTTACTGACGAAGTTGCAGAATCCTAGCCTGGTGCTGGTCCACTATGACCTTGGGTGCTGTGATCGCAGGCACGATCTACCAGATTCTCCGAGGATTGCCGTGGTATGACTGCTTGCCACTCATCTTACTCACTGCGTTCAACTTGTTCTTGGCGCATCGGTTCCTACTGTGGAGCGGCAGGATACGATAATGAACAGATACCTAAAACTTAATGTGTAGTTCCTCCAGTGAGAATCGCACTGCTAATGAACATTTGCAGATGTTGTGTGCCAGTTCCTGTCGTGCTCTATGACTGTTTTGGTTGGCGATCTGTTGACTTGATGCAGTTCCTCGGTTTGTCGAGCGCGTTCAGCCGAAGTCTTGTGCCATTGGACCTGCGGGCGGATGCTCAATTCACCACTGTATGAGTAGACATACGAGCTGATCAAGTAGCCTATGCTAGACGGAGCAACGCTGAGTTACCATAGGTGTAGATGAGGAAGGAGGAGAAGGAGATGCATCTCGATCACAACTGCCCACCAATCGGCTGCAAGTGGGCCGAGCCTCTCGCTCGAGCTCCTCCGCGCCACGAGCTGCCCACGTGAACGTCAAGAACTCCCAGAAACTCTGTTCCTGTTCGTCCGTCTTGGAGAAAAGCCCTCACCATCATGCAGCTTGCACCATCGTACTCATGCAAGTAATCCACCAGCCACCAAGCACGCAACGCATCCAACATGAATCCTCACAAATCGGAGCCCAAGAAACTCACGGCGAATTGCATGACCCCCTTTCGCACAGCGACAGCGACATCGCTTCGCCTACCGCTTCTTTCTCCTCAGCCTGTGACCATGGCCAAGCTCCCATTTGCCGACTGCCGGGCGCATACCATCACGTATGCTTCATGCAGCTTGCGGGCTAGACCCCTTCTAGTAGGCCAACGAGTGCCACCATTCGCTTGCGCCGCTTGCGCAGCTTGCGATCAGCAAACAATTCCGTCTCTCAGGATGCAGACCGCACGCCATGTTGGCCAGTTATGTAATCCACGCGTTGTGTAAGTTGACTCTTTTCACCCTAGCCTCCCGCGCCTTTTCTTTCATCTTGGACATGACCTGCCTTTGTGATGGCATAGCGATTTAGTGGACCCTGGACCTTTGAGGACGCGCAGACGAAGAGAGGCAGGTACCAATACTGGACCTCGGCATACGTAGGAGAATCCCTCCTGCCAAGTCACGAATATGGCGACCTCATCTTCCGCTGGCAGTGATGTGGAGAAGCAGGAGACTTCGCTGGAGTATGACAAGGACGGAAACATCACATCAACGAACGATGTCGAAAATGCTACGACCCTCGCCACCCCTGTCACCGCTCCTCCTCCCAGCGCAGAAACCAAGGACGGTGGTGCGCGAGCTTGGCTGCAAGTCGCGGGTTCCTTCCTCGTCTTTGGTAACCTCTGGGGAATGTCATTTGCTTTTGGATCTTTCCAATCATACTACGAGTTGACATATATCCCAAACGAGTCTGCTTCGTCGATATCATGGATTGGCACAGTTGCAATCTTCCTGCTGATCCTTCTTGGAGTATTATCTGGTCCATTGTTTGACCTGGGATGGTTTCAGACAATGCTCATCGTGGGAGGTCTGGGGCAAACGCTCAGCGTGTTCCTCACGAGTGTCAGCACTCAGTACTGGCAACTCATGCTCACGCAAGGAGTGCTTCAGGGCCTTGCGAATGGTCTGCTTTACCTCCCCGGCCTGGCGCTTGTCAGCAGATCATTCAAAAAGCATCGAGCAGTGGCGATGGGAATCACCACATGCGGTGCACCTGTTGGTGGCATCATTTATACCTTGATCTTTTCGCAAATGATCGAGAACGTATCTTTCGGTTGGACCGTACGGACGATCGGCTTTGTCATGCTTGGGACATATCTCATCTCATTCCCTTTGCTGCTCTGGGGTGTCTCGAATTTGGGAGATTTGGCGTCTGGACAACCCAGGAAATTATTCGATCGCGGCGCACTCATCGATAGTCCTTTTTGGCTGTACAGCTTCGCCAATTTCTTCATCTTTCTCGGCTATATGGTGAGTGGCGAACTTCAACATGGCAAAATGCCAAGCTTGTGCTAACTTGACGCAGGTCCCCTTCGTCTTCATCCCCTCCTACGGCCAACTCGTCCTCCGCATCAGCCAGCGAAATTCTCTCTACATCGCCATGATCGCCCAAGCAACCAGCATCGCCGGACGTCTACTCGCAGGCTACTCAGCCTCCCGAATCGGCGGTATGATCCCCTGGACCTTCTGCGTAGTTTCCAGCGGCATCGTCGCAATCGCATGGCTAGCCGCCAAAGAAACCGGAGCTTTCATCGCCGTAGCAGCGCTGTATGGTTTCTTCTCGGGAGCTTTGATACCACTGCCGCCCAGCGTCTTTCCCGTTGTCTGTCCAGATGCCAAAGTTTTCGGAGCACGCCTGGGAATGGCGCAGGGGTTTGGTAGTATTGCTAGTCTGATTGGGCCGCCTATTGCCGCCGCGCTGGCGAAGGCGTCGACTGGAGGCGGGAGCACGAATTATCTTGGACTACAGCTTTTTGCAGGATTGGTTATGTTGACGGGCGCATGCGTCCTGATCGCGCTATGGGTTGTGCTGATACAGCGGAGGAATGGAGGCTCCAAGCTGATATAAATCAACAGAATTCACCCCAGATAGAATGATAGATGACTTTGACGAATGACGAGGAAAGTTTTACGATGCACATTTTCTGGCTTCTCTATGCAATTGTTCATCAGTCGTATATCGTGATACACACCCATTACTTTCTGTGCACCTCAGCGCATTACTGTCCAATCTTTGTATATTCCCTCCCTCTTGTCTCATTTCAGAACTTAGACGTGAAGCATCTTCGCCACAGCCGTTGGCGGCGGAGCATTATCCAACGATGCATAACTAGCGATCAAGCTGGAGCTGTACGCAGCCAAATCTGCAGACGCCGTCGGAGGCAGCGAGTAATCAGCCGGGTTTGCAGTATGTGTTGTGTTTGCATTGCCCGTGGTCGTCAGGTTCGCAGTCACAGGCTCCGCACCGTCTGACATTGCGAGACCGCTGATGACACGCTCGAACATGGCGAGAGATGGTCCAGGTTGGTAGTAGGGGATTTCGTGGCCAGCTTCGTAGATGCGAGTGAAGCTAAAGTTTCCGTATTCGCGAGTCTCGCCTGCTTGGACCTTGGCAGGTCCCCAGACAAACGGCTCGTAGCCCGCGGCGTTGAATTCTTTGGTGTAGGTGTAGTTGACCTCTTTGCTCACGGCTTCGCCACCGAACCAATTGCAGATGTAATCTGTAGATGCGGATTAGTTTTGTAGTTTCGGTCAGGATGTGTTGAGACTTACCAGCATCACCATACATGAGCGCGACGCGGACGCCGCTGTTCAAGATCTCTTCTAAGTCTTCGAGGAAGTTCGGGTAGATGAAATCGCCTGTCGATTGAAATCTGCAAGGATATGTCAGCATGTGTTTCAGGAAACGCAATTTGCTGGGGTTCTTACTGGTAGTAGATATCAGTGTTGCTTGTTGTGTAATTCAGGCTGACACCAATAGCGTTCTGAATCTTCGCCTGGTTCAGGTAGTCTCCGAAATATGACTCGGGCGTGGGATCCGCGCTCGGGTGACGGCTGTACAAAGTCAGTAGACGTCTATCTCAAGCGCGTATATCCACACTTACATGTCGTAGGTACCTCTGTCGCCGTAAGCATAGTACAAGCTTTCGACATTGTCTCTGCACATGTTGCCTGCCTCTGCGCAGATGGCAGCAACTGCAGGCTGCGAGGTGGCAGCATAGGTGATCTTGCCGTTAACGAGACCACCGGGGATGCCCTGTGCGGATGCTATACATCCATCGATTTGCTCCTTGCAGCCGTTTACCATGTTCGTCGCAAACTTGGCATAGTTGTATACAGTGTCGTTGTAGACTTGGATGCCGTAAGTGTTGTTAACAGCAAACTCGGGATAGTAGTCAATTTGGATCTTCTCCGAAATGATGGCGTTGATGAGTCCCAGACTCCTGAAGTTCAAGTGGTATCCCGGCAAAGTGCCATTGGCAATCTTGTCATTCTGCTCGGAAAAGTACCGGAAGAAAGATGGTCCGTAATGTCCTCCGTACGACTCTGTCCAGAGATTGAAGTTCTTTGGCTGATCAGCTGTAACATTGGCGAAAGAAGGCAAAGCGCTCAGGAAGCCTTGGAATACATGCCAAGCACCAATGGCAGCGAGATCGGTGGTATCAATCTCGCCCTCTCTGATCGGATCGAGGACAGGGTAGGTACCTGTGGAATTGTATACACCCCCCAGTTCTGTGCTGTTGAGGAACGTGCCAGTGTAGTTGGCGTACGTGCCTTGTTCTTCGCCTTGGTTCGAGAAACTCACTCCGACCGGCTGACTGAGGAAGAGCATGTTTGAGACCTCATTCCAGCTGTATGGATTGAGGACCGAAGTCAGATTCTCGGTGATACGGCAAGGTCCGAGTTCCTCGAAGAGGCCAATCAGCGAATCACTACCAGGTCCGCCATTAAGCCACAGGGTCAAGTCATCGTTCGCAGGGTCCCTTCTCGATTCGAAAAACCAGAAGAAGACATGTACGTTTGGTGCAATATCGATGTAGCCGGAATAAGAGTTGACACCAGGTGTAGTCTCACACACTCCTTCCTTTCCTGGCTCTTTGTATCGGATTGTGACGTTCGTGGGCGTTGTGAACGATTTAACGTCGGTAGCGTTGGCAGGAAAATATTGTCGCTTAACGTTCTGCCATTTCGAGTGGGCGTGGAATTCCTTTCCCAACGATGCCGTTGCAACAGAGGCTGTAGCGGCCAACAGGCCCAGTTTGGACAAAAGTGATTTGCCCAACATTGTATCGGGAAGGCGTCGCACTGACGCCGCGGATGCTGTGTCGAACTCTTCCTGTGGTAACGCGACAAGAGGCGTTTCTTGCGGTGAAGTGGACAATTAATATGCAGACGTGAAGTGGCTAGAGGAGACCCGGGGAAAGGAAAGAAAGTTCGCTCAGAGCGCCAGGTACATGGATCGGAGGCTCTGAACGGGATCGCATTGGGGTATTTATGATTCAAGCCGTGCCAGGCAAATAGGCAAGCCAGCATGCGCCCCGGCAATCGCATATTCACCTGCTTCTTCCGGTAAGACGTAGGACATGGTTCTGCCGCGCTCAGGATGCGTGCTGTGCTGAGATGGTGCCGCGATGTTGCAGTCCAACGGTGCAGATGCTCGTACGGAGTGACGTTTTCATGCAAGTGAGTGGGGCTCGGAAAGCAAGAGAGCTTGGAGAGCTGCCCGTCTGGTACAAGATCGATCAGCCAAGACCATCAAGCATGCGAAAGTGCGAGGGCGCACGGTCAAGGTTTTTGCTTGGGAAGCTTGCCGCACAGCCGCCATTCCAATTGACATGCATCGAAGACTGGGCCGGATAAGATATGACATGGCTCATCCTGAGCAGTGGCTGGTAGTGCACGCCCGCAATGGACAGTGCGATGTGTTGTTGGAGCGAGCGCCTTTCCTGCTTGCCACGTTGAGCAACATGAGCTCTGTGCTGGTTGGCCCGGTCGAAGTGATATCGTAGCTACCAGTGAACTTCATATCATGTATCCCGCATTGTCTGCGGGATCGAAACACAATCGCAAGAGGAAGCTGCAACTCAGCGCGATTGCCGTCCCGTCGAGCGTTGCCTCGCCACGATCCGGCTCCCGGAGTCATGCCCGTACTAGGTTCGATTTCCAGGGTTGCCTAATTGTGCTCTCTCGGTGCTAAGTCAACATTGCATGGGTTCTATCACGCAGCGCATTCACGCTCCGGACGTTGATTGGACTTTGCGAAATCGCGCACTTGAGGGAACGGCCAAGCATCTTCGCGATGCGCTCGAATGTGCGGTGAGGGCATTGCATCGCCATCGTGGAACGGAAGCGTTTCTTGAGCGAGGTGCGTGACAGGAAGTGTTTGCGGTTGTAGGACCGAGCGATGATATTCTCGCGATTATTGTCCTCGGGCAAACAGATTGCGCGATTGCCTTGCAATATCCCGCATCATGTGCCATGCAGTGGTGATTACGGCGGGATGTGTCTGTCGCGCGCGAAGTGGTGTTGAAGGGTGGTGGAAGGTGTGGTGTGAAGTTGGGTCGGACATGATGGCCATCTGCATGATGACCATGTGGCACACGGCTGGCCAGCCCATGTCTGCAGGAACGCGCCACGTTTGTTGTTTGCGCTGTTCGAACACAGCATACCGAAGCTATGAGTTCCGAGGCGGTTTGACCCCGCGAGCATTGTACCAACCGAGACTGACTGCTGAGAGTTCGCGTAGAGTTGGAGGTTTGTCTCGGCTTCTCGACAGTTCCATTGTCGCTCTCCTCCCATGATGATCCGACTGGGCCGCCTTACCAGAAGGACGCGTCCCAACTCACGATATTCCTCGTTCGGTGCTTGCCGGACCTGCATGGGAAAAAGTGTTCGACTGACCCGAGACGTTCTCGCTGTGTCAAAGGCGCAGCCAAGGCGCAGGAGAGAATGCACGAAGCAGGGAGAGGAATGTTGAATTGCCAATCTATTCGCCAATGTTCTTGCTGTCTATTCATCAATCGGCTGCTCCCTCTCCCACTTGCCTCTGGGCTGCTTGTACAGCAGCCAGGCTTTGTTGGCAATGTTGTCTGGACTCAAGATCTTCGCGTCGGGCGACACCACGCCGCCAACACTCAGCAGCGCCACGTGCACATCTTCGCCATACTTGTTGTGCAACGACAGCACGAGGGCGCGCTGAGCAGACTTCACCATGGAGAGCGACACCAAATCGTACACGGGCTCTTTCCACAGCTGCGTGGCCGACGTCACGAAAAAGGACGGCGAGCGGTCTTCCGCCTTGACTTGCTGCAGCTTGGGAATGGCCCACAAGGCGGTCTCGTACAATGCGAGATTCGTGAGCTGTGCCATGTCAGTCCTTGCTCCCATCCATCCTGCGCCACGCCGCGACTCACCCGGAAATCCTGCTCGATGGCACCGACGTCCTCCTCGAGTGGCGGCTTGCCTGCAACTCTCGCGGCATTGAACAGCACGCACTCGAGCTCTCCGTACCCTTCAACCTCACCCAGCGTCTTCTTCAACGCATCGAGGTCCGAAAGATCGCACGCCCATGTTTTGACCTGGCAGCTGTAGCCGCGTTCCTGGATGCTGTCGAGCACCTTGTCCT
The DNA here is from genome assembly GCA_013365235.1 of Cercospora sesami. Lineage (NCBI taxonomy): Eukaryota > Fungi > Ascomycota > Dothideomycetes > Mycosphaerellales > Mycosphaerellaceae > Cercospora > Cercospora sesami. The sequence goes on from JAASLG010001396.1 coordinate 72,355, forward strand.
GGTCTTCTTTCAGCCGCTCTGCGTTGCGCGACACCAGCGCGATGTGGGTGAAGCCCCGCACTGAGAATGCCTGCGCGACCGCGACTCCGATGCCTGGTCCGCTGCCCAACACGACCAACGTCCTTCCGGGCATGATTCTAGATGTCGCTCGATTTCGGGGTATTTCACAGACTGGAGTGTATTCCAGATCCTTCTCGTGGTCTACCTCGGAGATTACACCGGCCAAGGCTGGAGCGACCTCCCAACGGCGCGCACCTCACAGCTTTTTTGCTTTTCTCTAGTGACGATCGTCAGGTGGTGTGACGATATGCAGCCCTCCTTTCGATGTCTCAAAAACGATACGAGGAAAGCGGCACGACCTGCACGAGAAATAAGTATGAGAAGAGGTGCATCGAGAAGTAGCACGATGAGAGCATGAACCTCTTGCGCACCATCGACAAGCTCCAGCCATGACGAAGTCCCCACAGCGCCTGACGGCCGAGGCCTTGGTCGAGGCTTTCAACCGAATGGACATTGATGCGATCATATCTTATCGCCATCAAGATTGCCTCAGACACATATTGCCAGCTGCGCTCGGCCACAAGGCGCAGACCAACGATGAGTATCGCAAATCGCTCCAAGCTCTGAAACCCATCTTTCACAATTTCACCTTGCTGGTGCACGATCTTGTCGAAGACAAAGAAGCACGCCGACTGTGCATCTACTCAACTGCTCGAGCTGATACCCTTGCTGGCGAGTATGTACACAATTGCCATCTCCCAAATGACCTGAGTCGGAACTGACCGCTCGCAGATATGTGAACGAGTACATGTGGACGCTGGACTTTGATCAATGCGGCCAGCAGATCATCAAATGGACTGAATTTGTCGATGCCAATGTCAACCGGGATTTTTGGCCGAAACTGCAAGAGGCAATGAATCGGTATCACAAGGCCTAGACTGCAGCGCAAGAACAACGTTCACTCATCTGGAACTCTTAATACCAACCCGATCACGTTCGACTGCACGACATGCAACGGAAATCTTCCATCACTCCTCTCAAACAACGCAACAAATGTTTGACATGGCGCAAGGACCCACATTGTTCGGTGTCTGAATGCCAAGCAACCAGGTCGGCCGGACGTAACTGCACGCTGTCAGCACAGCGGAATCTTGCCGGCCAATCAGAGCATGATATCACTCAAGTATATCCGATGCTTACACAGACTTTCGTCTGCCGGCACTTCAATCCCAGGATAGGGTGTGCATGTGGAAGATTCTGGGTATCGCACGACATCAAGGAGCCTCGTAGAAGATGTAAGATAATATAAAGAGTGGTCGTTGGACCTCAATCCCAACATCATCAACCACAGCAACATCACTTCCACATCACAGCACCAGCACAACGCATCCGCAATTACAACGATCAATACGAACATCAGCCAGACATCAGAATGGCATATGAAAACATTGCCGTCGCAGGAGCCACTGGCAACCTGGGTCCCAGTGTCGTCAATGCTCTGGTAAACGCCGGCCTTAATGTTACCGTCCTTTCCAAGAGCGGCAAAACCGATAAGCTTCCCTCTTCCGTCAAGACGGTGAAGACCGATTACAGCAGCCAATCTCTTACCGATGCTTTCAAAGGACAAGACGCTGTCGTCAGTCTACTACCAAATCACGACGGCCAGCCGGCCCTGATTGATGCTGCAATCGAAGCCGGAGTCAAGTTCTTCCTGCCTTCCGAATTCGGATCGGATATCGCCGGCAGCGCGAAGATTGCTGCCCTCCCTGTCTTTGCTGGCAAGGTGAAGACACAGGAGTACCTCAAGAGCAAGCAGGATAAGATCAGCTATGCCTTCGTCGTCAATGGACTTTTCTTGGACTGGGGCATAGGTGCAGGATTCAACGTCAACCTGAACGGTCCAACACGGGTCCTGGACGGCGGCAACGACAAGCATAGCACGACTACACTCGAAGATGTCGGAAAAACCACCGTCGCCATCCTCAAAAACCCGGACCAATTTAAGAATCGCGCTGTCTACATTCAAAGTGCTGCTGTTAGTCAGAATGAGCTCATTGCGATTGCGGAAAAGAAGGGGAAGTCTATCCAACGAGTCGAAGCGACCACCGAACAGATTGAGACGGATGCCTGGGCAAAGATCAAGAATGGCACCGCCGAGCTACCGACTTTCCTTGACTTCATCGCTCTATCCGCCCTCAGTACACCATACGGCAACAACTGGAGCGCCAAGAACGACAATGAACTCGTCGGTATCAAGGAGAAGACTCAAGAGGAGCTCGAGCAGATTGTCGCTCAATTTGCCTGAAAGATTGAAAGTTAGCCGATGTCGATCATATGCATTAATGTAGCCCCTTACAGTAGCGAATAGATCTTGCGAAACTGTGATCTGAGACCATACCATTTCACTCGATACCGCGTTTTAGCTCGTACCTACCCGCAAGACATCTCTGACTACCACACTCCACCACGTAAGCAGCAAGCTTCCCTGGTTGATTCTGCTCGCAGCACGTCAAAATGGCGCAATCTTATTCGGAACAGAGAAATACGCGCTTCTGGCGCAGTAGCTGCCATCGATGATTGAGCTGTGTCGGGTAGGAACGATCCTGATGATATTCCGCAGCTGATTTGGAGTGTCTTGCCAATGTAGTGCAATGTACTATAATATTCTCACAATCGTGCCTGAAGCAACTCTGCACTTCTCGGCTCCTCAATTCGGCAGTCGGACGAATGGTGTGGCGGGGGTGGAGAAAGCGCCCGAGACGAGGGTCGACATCATCAATACCAGGATCCCAAGACCAATCGTTCTTCGGCAATTGGTGCTGAGATCATATACCACAAAAACATATCTTTCACAGCCAAAAAGATTCCGAGACATTGACGATAAAGTAGATCTATCATCAAGATGGGGCAAGGCGATAAGGTCTCGGTGGCGGAAATAACAAAACATTCCTCAGCAGAAGATTGCTGGGTCGTGGTTAATGGCAAAGTATACGACTTGTCAAAGGTGAACATATATCACAAGTCTGTAATCAGAGATGAGACTAACAGCGAAATAATAGTTCGCTCCCGAGCACCCGGGCGGTCCAGAAATGATCTGGAAATATGCAGGCAAAGACGGCACAGAAACGTACAATCAATACCACAGCGCGAAACTTATCGAGACCGAGCTCCCAGATTCCGCAAAGCTCGGCAATCTGGATGAAAGCACCATCACAGAAAGCTGGACCAAAGCCCAAAAAGAAGAAACAACATCCAAACCCTTAGATCCCAATGAACGACCTCCCCTATCAACCCTCATCAACCTCGATGACTTCGAGCGCGCATTCGAGAAAGCTGGATCCAAGAAAGCATGGGCTTACATTTGGGGCGCATCAAATGATCTACTCAGTCTCAACGCCAACAAATCCTGGTGGGGGAAACTCTGGTTCCGACCTCGTGTGATGCGAAACGTACGAGATATCAACACCAAGACTGTTATGCTGGGCTGCAAAGTCAACATGCCAGTCTGGATCTGTCCGATGGGCATTGCAAAGACAGCAGGACCCGAAGGCGAAGCCGCGTTAGGAGCCGGAGCCGCAGCGAGCGGGATTATTCATTGTATGAGTACGACAGCGAGTATGAGTATCGAGGATATTCTAGCAAGTGTACCGAACGATTACCCGTATTTCTTCCAATTGTATGTTGATCGACAACGACACAAGACGGAAGCGACCTTGAAGAAGGTGGATAAGTTGGATCAGATCAAAGCCATTTTCGTTACTGTGGATTTGGCGGTCGTGAGCAAGAGAGAAGCGGATGAGAGGTTGTTGGTTTCGGAGACTACGTCGGTTTATGCGAATGGAGCGAAATCTGGGACTGATAAGAAAGGCGGTGGGTTGGCTAGGACGACGGGAAGTTTTATTGATTGGGCGTTGTGTTGGGAGGATATTCCGTGGATTCGGAAGTTTACTTCGAAGCCGATTGTGGTGAAGGGGATTCAGTCTGCGGCTGATGCGAAGAAGGCGTTGGAGATGGGATGTGCGGGGATTGTGGTGTCGAATCATGGTGGGAGAGCGCTGGACAATTCTCCTGGGACGATTCTTATTTTGCTGGAGCTGAAGAGAGATTGCCCGGAAGTCTTTGAAAAGATGGAGGTTTTCATTGATGGTGGCGTACGAAGAGGAAGCGATGTGGTCAAGGCTATCTGCATTGGTGCGAGAGGTGTCGGTGTCGGTAGACCTTTCCAATGTGCTGTGTTGTACGACAAGGAAGGCGTTGAGCATGCTGCTTCCGGTAAGTGTCTCTCGCTGAATTCTTATATTTCTGTACATGCTGACGCTCTTACAGTCTTGCAAGACGAAATAGAAACTGCGATGCGCCTGTGTGGCATTACCGATCTCAACGAGGTCCGGGGCGACTTGTCATATCTGAATACTCGCGAGCTCGAGCAGCTCTTACCTCCTCGACCACTTACCAGATCATGGTTCTCGTGGGGAAGCACAAGGCAATCAAAGTTGTAGAAGTGACAATGTTTCGTATAGAAAATGTACAGGATGTGTCCACTACTTGCAGCTCAGGCTGCGACCTCTATCTACACCGAGAGTGTCTTCAGTCTTCATGCATCTAGTCAGTGGCTTGATCCTGCCTCGCCTCTACTGCCACTTCTCTCCTGTAATCTTCTCGTATGCCTCGCGATACTTGCTCGCGGTCTCCTTGGCCACCTCCTCGGTCATGCTCACGCCATCTTTGCCCTTCAGCCCAGAGTTCGTGAGCCAGTCGCGTAGGTACTGCTTGTCATAGCTCGACTGGCCCTTGCCGACCTCGTACTTGTCCTTTGGCCAGAAGCGTGAGCTGTCTGGCGTGAGGACCTCGTCAATGAGGACGATCTCCTTGGTCTCAGGGTCGAGGCCGAACTCGAACTTCGTGTCGGCAATGATGATGCCGCGCTCTTCGGCATAGTCGCGAGCCTGCGAAGCAAGATGTCAGCGTCAGTCTACATACTTGTCAGTGTCGATGGACGTTCCACTTACCATCTCGTAGATCTTCAAGCTCGCCTCCTCGACTTTCTTGGCAACGTCCTCTCCAACGATCTCAATGGCCTTCTGCTTTGAGATGTTTTCGTCATGCTCTCCCTGCTCGGCCTTTGTGCTTGGAGTCCAGAGAGGTTTCTCGAGCTTCTGGCTCTCTTGCAAGCCAGCAGGCGCAGGTATGCCATGCACTGTGCCTGACTTCTTGTACTCGGACCAGGCGCTACCAGTGATGTAGCCTCGGACGATCGACTCAAGCGGGATGACCGGCACGCGCTTGACTTGCATGCTGCGCTTCTGTAGTTGCGGTGCGTGGCCTGAAGGAACAGAGGCAGGAAGTTGTGTCGACTTTAGATGCGTCTTCAAGTCCGGAAAATGCTTGCTGATTAGCGCGAACCAGTGCGCCGACAGTTGGGTGAGGAGGGCGCCTTTGTTGGGCACGCCCTATATTCAGGTCAACATCCAAGATCATTTGTATTCAAAACACAAGAGGAAGTGCTTACATTGCTCAAGATCACATCATAGGCGGAGATGCGATCTGTTGCGACGAAGAGCAAAGTCTGTTCATCAACCTCAAAGATCTCGCGCACCTTGCCACTCGCGATCTTCTTCAGCCCAACGCTCTTCTCATCAATGGTAGTGACGACTTCTGCGGAAGACATCTTCGCGAAGTGTCGGCGTGAGAAACTGGGTGTGTTTATTGAACGTTCTTCAATGTTGTAACTTGAGGTGTGGAGAAAGCTTTTGCAAAAACTTTTTCTGGCAAGTGTCGCAAAGTTGAGTGTCGAAGTCAAAGGTAATAAATGGAGGAATTTGTACCCTCTGCGCAGTTTCGACTCTGGTGAAAAGTGTCTGTGCACGTGCGAAAGTCGCGAGTGGTATTCACTCCAGGTGTGGAGTCATTGGCACAAAAGCGTGACGTGCTGTCATGTGAAAGTGGGGCGCTAGCGTCAACTTATTCCCGCCAAGGTCTTTCGTTGCAAGCATATATGTATGCAGTTTCATGGCATTTGCTGTAGGCATAACAATCGAATGCATCAAAATTGAAGCTGAGAGTAAGAAAAGTCGATGTGGATATAATAGAAAAGCAGAGCGAATGTCAATCCATTGTGAGATCAACTATGCAGCCAAAGGACTTCATCCTACTGTTTGCTCGCTTTTTCACCGATTTCAAGCAATCAATTGAGAGTGTCTAGGCAAGCCGTATTCGAAGCCTGTCTGGTCGCGCTTTTGCCTTGACCAGGCGGCATCCTTCAAGAAAGTTTGAAGGCCTCAAGACTGGTCGGTGCAGCCAGGTTGGTCTCCATGAAGTGGGAGCACTCTGTCTATGAGTCGCAATGGTCTCTTTGATCATCGCATCGTCGTCCTAGATCCAAGCACATTCCGTGTCGTTGCTCAACCGACCAAACTCTTGAGTGTCGCAATGCACACCAGTCCTCTTCTGTGGCTGGTCCTCAATCTTGTCGTTGATGTGTTCGACAAATATCAACTTCTCCTCAGCGAAGAGCCTGGAGAAGGCATCTGCCATTTCGAACAGGAACATACCAGCTTGCAGGATGTTGACGAATCTCATTTTCGTTGACTTCTCTCTTCTTGGTGGTCTTGTGTCGTGTCTCTCAGTTTATCAGCGTTCTCTCAGCGGGGAGCAAGTTGTTGTGCCGGGAGTTTTGTTGATTTCAAAATGTGCGAGAGATCACGGTAAAGGGTCCTTGAAGCTCTCAAATAAGAGCGGCTGGCTGAGTTGGAGCCGCAGACGGAGGATCGGCAATTCAATAAAGGCAGTGGGACTCGACAAGACATTCACTTGCCAAATCGAAGCGGGTCATCAAGCATTCACTTGTTCGATCAAATCGGGGTCGGAACTACAAGCACCGCTCTCAGCCCGACCACTTGGTTTTTAGCTCCTTCTTCAAGTTTCCTGATATCAATTTTCCATTCTTGATCAGATACAGGTGACGAATGTAGTCTGACTGGATTTTGCTAAGGCGTGGAGACTCGAGGCGCGCAATGCTGTCGGATGAATGGCGTCCATCGTTGACTCGACCATTGCAAATTGATTGTCGCTCAGAAGAACGTTCAAGACTGACTGTACGGTGAAATACAGCACGCCTCGCGAGAGAAATACCGACTCGGAGGCCGTGGATATCTGGAGCCAGCATCGTATACCGGAGTCTCCTCCATTGAAGTATATACGCAACTTGACAATTCCTATATATGCCACGTCAGTAACAGTATCCCGAACGCAAGAACACGTCTAGGCCGATCCGCTGGAGCATGAGATATGCGTACTGGTCCTGGAGCGGCCCATATACCCAGCAGTTTCGTTACAACATACGACCTCATCTTGACTCCAAGCGAAGGCTGCTGCGGCAAAGCTTCGCATCGGCCTCACTATGCTTCTGTGGGCCTCAGAGAATCCGGCGGGCTTCCGTATGTTTAGGTGGCATCCGCCCGATTCGAAAGGCCAGTCGGACTGCATGCATAGCCTCGCTGTGCTGTCCAGGATCAGTATTTGCTGAGAAAGATTAGCATGGGCCTCAATCCAACATGCGTGACCATTTTATGAGGTGTACGATGCTTGCTACATGCAAGAGGCATCACCGGGACGTGTCAGAGGAATGTCGGTGCACTGACAAAGACGGCACTGGACAATGGCGGGCTGACGGTGATTGGTTCGTGTGGGAAGCTCTGGGTCCTGTTGCTTTGACATGAATCTCTCGCTCGGCTCTTGGCTACAAACATCCCTCTCGCGCTTGAGCTCACAACACCACCACCACCCCTGCCCCATGTTCCGCTGGTGACTTCCTTGAGCGCGTTCTCTCCTCCACTGCGTCTATACCGTCGTTGCATTCTGGTGAACACGCTGGAACGCGAACACGACGGCATCTCGGAGCTCATCTTTCCCCACCTCGCCTCGCGTCGACACGTCGCGTCGTTGATCTGTCAGACAACGACATTGACCTGCCACACCACCCGTCAGCGCGATGACACCTCGGCGGAAGACGTTGACGCGTACATCTTCTTCCTCGGACTCTGCACTGTCCAACATCGACGTCTCTGGCACCGCCATGGACGTGGACGATATTTCCGAGCAGCCTGCCGCGTCGACACCTCCCACCAGCGTTGGCGACGATCGTAGCATGCACTCAGCCAAGGCAGGCACCGAGGTGACAGAGCAACAGGAGCTGGCGTCTGGCGGTCGGTCGCGACGCAATCGCGTGTCAGTCAACTACAATGTAAAGCAATTGCTCGACGCGCAAGCCTCTGAGAAGACGATCGAGGCGAGCAGCAGCAAGACGCGTAAAGCCTCTGGCCTGTCTGGCCGCACACTTGTCGACCGCGAGGACACTGAGCCCGACGTCATTGAGAACGAGGACATCGATGTGGAACTCGAGGATGATCTGGAGAAGATGCTGGCCCGGACTCCGCAGAAGGGCAAGGGCAAGGCACCTGCGAAGAAAATTGAGCGACGTCCCAGCATGAAGGACCGTGCTAAGAACGTGGCCTCAACGCTAGGGAAGAGAACGCGTGACATGGTCGAGGCAGGCAAGAAGAAACTGGGCTTGGTGGAAGAGCAAGACAGTCCGAGGAGAACGAAGATGTTGAAGGAGCTCGATATGGGCCCAAAAGGCGTGTTGGACGAGATCGATCTGGACGAATTCCACGAGGCACCACGACCAAAGAAGCGTGTCAAGACGACCAAGGCGCCTCAACCAGAGCTCGCTCCCATAGTTGTTGCAAACCCTCTCCAGAAGACTTCGACTGGCAACAAGGTGAAGAAGTGGCAAGTACAGGGACTGTACGCAGGGCAGGAGCTCGATTTTGATCCCAACAAACCGGCGGCGAAGCAGAAGAAGCTTCGAAAGAGTCGTCCCGAATCATCGAGTGGTCCGGCGGTCGACGAGGGTGAGGCTCCGCCGAAGAAGAAGCACCTCAATTTCAATCTGCCTATGTTCGGCTATCTCGATGCCGATAAGACGCGCTCGTTCAGGATACCCTACGATGTGTACGCGCCTCACAACGACAAGAGAATGGACGAGAAGCCGAAGGATTGGCACAAGTTGAACAAAAATCGGCTTGTTGGTGAGGCAAAGGCTCTTTGGAGCAAAGAAGCGAAATTGCAGCCCTCTTTCTGCTCTTGCTCGACACCTGATCAGCCAGGCATGGGCTGCGACGATGATTGTCTGAACCGTGTTATGCAGTACGAGTGTGACGACACGAACTGCAGATTGGGAGCAGATGAATGCAGCAACCGACCATTCCACGAGCTTGCGACTCGTCTGAAGAAGGGCGGACGCTTCGATGTGGGCATCGAGGTCGTCAAGACTGAGCAGCGTGGTCACGGCATTCGTGCAGCGCGGTCGTTCAAGCCCGGACAGATTATCATGGAGTACACTGGCGAGATCATCACCGAGGGCGAATGCCAGGAGAGAATGCAAAAGCTGTACATGAACAAGCAGTGTTACTACCTGATGGAGATGGAGCGTGGATTGGTGCTTGATGGAACGAAGGGTAGTGCAGCTCGTTTCATCAACCACTCCTGCGATCCCAACTGCGAAGTCCGCATGACCAAAGTCGGAGGCGTGCCGAGAATGGGCATATATGCTGGGCCGTCAGGCATCATGACCAACGAGGAGTTAAGCTACGACTACAACTTCGACAACTTTGGCGACACTCGACAGACGTGCTATTGTGGGTCGTGGAACTGCAGAGGCTACCTCGGCAGACGTCTTCGAGCTGACGAGATCAAGAAGTTGGCAAAGGAAGAACAAGAGCGGCTCCGCATCGTTGCTGAAGAGGCACAAAAGCGAGCACAACAGGAAGCGCGGAAGAAGCAGGAGCATGATGATCGCGGCAGCGGGTGGCGTGGCTGGCTTGCGGTCGATGATCCGGAAGTAAAGGCAAAGCTCAAGGAGGAGAAACGTCTCAAGGAGGAGGCTGAGAAGAACTCCGTTCGTGCTCAGCGCTTGGCTGCGAGACGCGGTGATGGCCCCCGGCTTGCTGTTCCTGCACCGAAACCTGCTCGCAAGAAGGCCGAGCCGAAGCGCAAGAAGACTACTGAAGTTGAGGAGGAGACGATGCTGGAGACTTCTACCGATATCCAAGCAGTTGAGGAGGAGAGTGACGAGGACTTGAAAGTGGAT